>PVIY010006481.1:0-80793 GCA_004026745.1 Myrmecophaga tridactyla | reverse complement strand
CGGCCGTGGGCTCTGGCTTCACACCACCCCCTGGGGCAGGTCTCGGCTCCACCACTTATTAGCTCTGTTCATTTAGACCTTGCCTGTCTGGTAAACTAGGGCCTTGTCATCCAGAGGCAATATACGAAAAAGAAAATTTTACAATTGGTGTGGCTCGGACCTTTCGTTTCATCAGAAAGGTCCCAGCCTGAAATATCCAGCCTGACTGTCCTGGCTAGGCACCCACTAAATCACCCCCCGCTCACCCCGTGGGGTGGCTGTTAAGAAAAAGATGACTTAACGATTTCCCCTAAATGGTACTCAGTACTCCACTCCCCACTCTCCCTACCACCCGACCCCGTACCTCAAAGGTCTCCCCTCTCCCCTAGATTCCTGCCACCAAATGGTGACCACAATGCGTTCCTCATGCAGGACCCGGTGCCGGACACCTGGCAGCTGCCACTCGGTTCCCCAGTGGTCTGGGCAGTGCTGCCCGGTCCCATGGGGCCAGCTTCCCTCTCCAGACAACCCAGGGGGCTCCCAGGCCCTCAGAGCCACCTGGTACAGGAAAACAGCTGGAAGGAACCTCACACTCTGGGGACCCACCTGACTGTAGGAAGGTACCCTGGGGGGCAGGGGAGCCCCCGTTCAGGCACCCCACGCCCCCAAATGCTCACCCCATCCTTCTTGAATCCAAGGTAGCAAGGACCGAACATCAGAGTTAAACACAGGCAATCGGGTCATGTCTTTAGGCAATTACACTCTGCCCAGACTTCACAGAATTCTTCCCAAACCTCCCCCGTGATCCCTTCTGCAGACGAGGACCCTGAGTCTGGGGGAAAGCCCCTAAGGCACCCTGCCTAGGGTTGACATGTGACAATACCCATCGGCTCCCTCAAGCCCCTTTTGAGAAAGGAAGGAAACGAACACACACACACACACAAAACGATTTAATTGCAGCTCGATAAACAAATATGCTTAGTACGGCTGGGGAAAATGAGAAGCCTTGGCACAGAAAGAAAGAAAGGAAATTGCGCATTATAAAATAGGAATAAACATAAAAAAGAGAAAATATCACAGATGCAGCTTATTCATGGTAAATAGCAGGTATTTGTTTTTGATACTACTCCAATTAATAATCTAATTAGCAGTCAATCCGATGCAGGCTTTATTATAAGCCGAGCCATAATTACTGCTCCATGCTGAGTGTTTTCCCGGCACATGATAGCTTTCAACTCCTCAGCACAAACAACCAAATAATTGCTGTTATTATGCTGGATTCAGGACTATCCCTCTCCGAGGGGTGACAACGGGGAGTTTTCAGCCATGCCCTGCAGCCTTTGCATTTCCAGCATTTCTGGATTAATCCCTCGCTGTCCCCTCTTTCACAAGTCGGAAGGCATTCCTAAGGCACTTTCGCCCTCTCAAGAATGTGATGCCTTTGGGACTTCCTTTTTTAAAGTTTAACCCTAGGCCCAGACACAGTCTCTCATCTGCAGGAGGGCAGTGTTCATAAGGGGATGTCAGACAGAGGTGAAAGCACAACATATTTCTCTTTGAAAAATGTTGTCAAGTTTTCTCTCTGAATGTTGTTTTGAAATGACTGGCACTGAACTGACAGCTTCTGATATAACACTATTTCCTCGAACAGCTTCTGGTCTAAGCAAGATGTGGATAATTCTGGGAAGCCGAACAGAGGCGGGTTATAAAAGCTGGTTGCTAAGGGGAAGATATATTCAAGTCATCCTTTTTGAGAGACCAGACTCGGTGTGGCTGCGAGGTGAGAGGAAGCCTGGGGTGGGCAGGGAGAAGTTGGAAGGGCAGGATGTGGAGTCAGGCAGCTCTCTTTTGGAAGTTAGTTCTTCTGCTATGAGCAGTGTGACCTCAGGAAAACCACTTAACATCTCTGAGCCTGGGTGTTCCTCATCTGAAAACCTACTGCATGGGGCCATGAGCGATATCTAATGGGCAGATGCAGGAAACACGTGGCACTTATTAGATGCTCCAGTTGATTTCTAGTTGTTGGGTTTTTTTCCTGGATTCAAAAAAGAAAAAAAAAGCCTCCTATATTCTGGAGCAGCTAGAAGGAAAAATATGAGAGGATCATATGGTAGCCCATGACAAACTCTGGGATCTACCCTGTAACCACTTTTTGAAGAGTGCTTTGAAAACTATTGCTTTTGGGCAGGCGACGGTGGCTCAGCAGGTAAGAACACTTGCCTGCTGTGCCCGAGGACCCGGGTTCGATTCCTGGTGCCTGCCCATGTAAAAAAACAAAAAAAAAGAAAACTATTGCTTTTTTATTTCTTTGCTTTGTATATATGTTACACTATACAATTTTAAAAAAAAAAAAACAGAAAAACTAAAGAGGCACATCTGCAAGCCAGTAGCTGGGACCACGTAAGTCCGCCGCTTACCTACAAGCACAGTGGGTGGTTTTCAGCCCAGATGTGCTGGGGGTGGGGGGCAGCCCTCCCAGGTGGTAATCAGCCATGGAAGGCCAGCTCCCTACCCCAACTCTCCCCTAAGACTCCTCACCTCCCTACAGCCCAGCAACGCACAGCAGCCCACCCTTTCCTGACGCCTGTGCCACTCCTGCTGTCACCGGTCTCACTGTCTACAAAAAGGAGTAAGATCTGGGGAGAGAGAAAGGCCAGCCAAGAACTTTCTGCAAAAGAAAGTTTGGGGAATAGAAACCAATGGCTATAAAAACGAATGACAAGTGCTGGGCTCTGATCCTAAATGAAGTGCTAAAGCCTGGAGTCAGAAGTCACACAGTTCGATTTCTCTCTCTTTTAAATGTTTATCGATGTGAAGTATATCCGAAGAATTTTCACAAAGGGAATGCTCCTGTGTAACCAGCACCCAGATCAAGAAACTGGTGATGACTCATTCTCCAGAAAAGCCCCCCTGCCCAGGCACCAACGCCAGCCAAGGGTAATTGAGAAATGGACTTCTAACACCATATCTGAGTTCTGCCTGTTGTTGTACTTTATATAAATGTAATACAATAGCCCACAGGTCAAATCCGGGCTGCCATGTGTTTCTGCACACCTCACGAACTAAGAATGGATTCTATGTTTTTAAATGTTCAAAAGAAAGCAAAGGGGCAGACAACGGGGGAGCAGTGGCAGAATTCTTGCCTGCCATGCCGGAGACCCAGGTTCGATTCCTGGAGCCTGCCCATGCCAAAAAAAAAAAAAAAGGTAAAAGAAATGAAAGGAATAGTAATATTTTATGACTGGTGAAAATCATATGTCATTCAAATTTCAAATGTCCATAAATAAAGATTTATTGGAACACAGCCCTGCTGGCTCATTTATGTATCGTCTCTCATGTTACAATGGTAGAGTTGCACAATTACAACAGACATCGTGTGGCCCACAAAACTGAAGATATTTACAAAAAAAGTTTGTTAAGCCCGATTCTAGTGCATGCATTTCTGTGGAATATACACGCAGAGGTGAAACCACAGCGACACAGGGTACATGCACGTGTTCAGCTTTAGTAGATACTGCCAATAAGTTTTCTAAAACATAGGCTCAGTTTTAAGAGCAAAGTTAAAACCCACAGCCAGAAACTATACCCTCAGTTTTAAGAGATGTGGGGAGAATGATGGGCAGTTCATCTGATCAAGATTTGAACAAACAATTACAAAGCTATCAGAGCCTCTGAGTGGGTAGGGAAAATATCAGAGTTGTCTAGACCTACATTTCATTTCACCCTTTGTCCATGCAGTCTTTGAAAACACAGTACCCTTTAACGAATGTCACCACGCCCTGTACAAACGGACAAGAGGGACAAGTCATGGTTTTGTTTGGGATTTCGGAGTAAAGCGCTGACGTCATTCAGGCCATGTAATAGAAGCAGCCCCAGGAGACCTCTGGCGGCTTACCTGAATTCCAGGAAAAACCCAGGAAGACGCCATCAGCCTCCTGATTTTATACTTCCACAAGTTTAAACACACAAGTGAGCAGCACCCACCAACCTCCAAACAAGCCCAAAGCGGCTGATCCTTGTAAATGGGTAGAGCCGGCAGTCCAGCTGGCAGCACTGACCAGTCAGCAACTGGCCTTTGAGGCTGCACAGCAAGAAGCAGGCGGCGTGCTCTATCCTAGAAAGGGTAGGATCTAAGGCAGAGGCGGGGTGTCTGTTAAAGTCACCTCACTGAGCCGTTCCTGCCCCCCGCCCCCTCCACTGCCTGGCATTTCAAACAGGGATAGCTTCCTTCAAATGATATTTCCACTCTTGGAAGGGAATTGCCTCTGATTGTTTAAGGACTACATTTATCACAAAAAGGATTCAAATCAAAGGTTTCAGTCTCAATTCCACAATCCTGTTGACTTCTGAGCTGGGCTGGCCTCCGGATGACAGCAGAGCCTGATTTCCTGCTGTCGAGCCCTGCCAGCCCAGGAGGGAGGTGGCACATGCAGATTCGGGCACATACACACAGCCAGTACCCAGCGATGGGACTGAGGGGTCGGGGAGTCTCCCTCCACTTCTCAGGTGACCCCCGAGGCTTCGAGTGCTGGCAGTGGGCACCTGCAATGCTCCCAAAGGGCCTGCCGTGTGGTTAAGTGGGGCCAAGCCTGGACGCACACCCCAAGTCTCCCCAGTCCTGAGTGGTCCCCGGTG
Source organism: Myrmecophaga tridactyla (assembly GCA_004026745.1). Lineage (NCBI taxonomy): Eukaryota > Metazoa > Chordata > Mammalia > Pilosa > Myrmecophagidae > Myrmecophaga > Myrmecophaga tridactyla. The sequence goes on along the minus strand of PVIY010006481.1, from coordinate 76,179 downwards.
CCTGGCTCTGCCTCTCCCTTAATCCACGCCTCAGCTCCCTTCTGTACCTAGAATGCGACACCCGCACTTCTCAGAAGCAGGGACTCATTTCCCAGAGAGAGCACCAGCTTTGAGTCCATAGGAAAACGCAGATAATACATGCATATGCAAAATATATCTCATTTTCCCCTGGTGGAGAAATCTAGCCCAAGGGTGAGCATGGCTATAATGAAACAGCACGGCTTTAGAGCAAAAAGACTGGGTTCCAGGTCTTCCTAATTCCTCCCTCAGGAAAGGAATTTTGGCTCTAAAATGGATGGAAAGGAATTTTGCCCCAGATGGACCATACCCTGAATCTCACCTGTATCTGATTTAGATGATTTAAAAGATGGGATTTGAGACTTTTTGAAATGATCATAATTGTTAGGATTTTGGAATGGGTTAAGACTTTTGGGGACGTTGGGATGGGGTGAGTGTATTTTGAACATGGAATGCATGTGAATTTTCGGGGACCACAGAGCAGACTGTTGTGGGTTAAATGGTGCCCAAAGAAGGTAATTTGAAGTTCTTAACTCCTGGTACCTGAGAATGTGACCTTGTTTGGAAAGATGGTCTTTGCAGATAGATTCAAGTTAAGATGAGGCCACAGGGACAGGGCTGGCCCTAACCCAATATGACGGATGTCCTTATAAGAAGAGGGGGACAGACAGAGGGACGGCCCTGTGAAAATGGAGGCAGAGATGGTGGAGTGATGCATCTACACAGAATGCCACGGACTGGCAGAAATTTCTAGAAGAGGCAGGGAAGGATGCTCCTGGACAGGTTTCAGAGGGAGCACGACGCTCCAGACATCTCGACTTCAGACTTCCAGCCTCCACAGCTGTGAGGGCATGAAGTTTTATTTGAAGCCACCTCATAGGTGTTACTTTGTTATGGCAGCTCTAGAAAATGAAATACCCCTTGGATTCAACAGGCTTCATAAAAACAAGAATGAGTAAGGGTGCACAGGTGGTTCAGTGGTAGAATGCTCACTTTTCTTATGGGAGACCCAGGTTCGATTCCCGGACCATGCACTTTCCAAACAAACAAAGAAACCAACAAAAACAAACAAAAAATTCAACAAATGGTACATGTAATAATGGGATTCTCACATGGAAAAAGAATGAAATGCACCAAAAAGAAAAAAAAAAAAAAACACAAAACAAGAATGAATAGTAAGAATACCTACCTCACAAGGTTGCAGTAGGGATGAAATGAGGCATCTGTGATTATGAACACTTTGTAAACTGTAACACATCACACAAAGTCACAGGGGGGGGACCCTTCTCATCTTCCCGCTCCTGAGTCACCCTTTAATTAGTCAAGTCTTTCGGCTAGGTCCTCTTTTGATGAGACCACCTGCCCACCATCGGGATGTTAGTCAATTCAGCACCCAGCTGGCAGCCATCAATTCGTCATCTATTAATAGGCAATTATCTGGGTGGCTTAATTAATCAGCGGACCACACGGTCTGAGATCCTAGAAAACAATGAGGCTGAAATACAAGCACCAGCTAATTTGTCAATGGCCATCAAGGAATTTGGCATCCATTATGCCTGCATGTTGCAGCTGTGAGTGATGGGGGCATAAATATTGATTGGGCCAGTCTCTGTGGCTGGGGGCAAAAAAAAAAAAAGAATGAGCAGTGTTCTCAGAGGAAGGAGAGAAGCTACATAAATCTTCAGCCTGGACCACGAGGGAAGAAAATCCTAATTTTCTAAACCTTGGTGAGGTCAGAGAGGCGGGAGAACCCACCTCTCTGCACAGAGCTGGTGGCTGGGGCGGTCACAGATGTTTTCCACCTTCTCTCCAGGCCTGGAATGAGATGCAAATTGGGTTTTAAACAGCGGGATCATTGGAAAGAAGGCAGCTGGACTGGCTCTCCTTTTCATCTCGGGATTCAGGTCCAGTGGCAGGAACACCCACATGCACCGCTGCTCTCCTGCGTTTCCCGGACACATCCCTCGAGTGCTTCCAGTGAAGAAGACAAGTGACAAGAGGAGAATTTAATTATTTTTTTTAAGCGCCTAATCTTGTCCCCGGGAAATGGTATGCAGAAGCGGCATTGTGCTTGAAAGCAGCATCGTCCAGGAGGCAGTGGATGAGATGGCTCCTTGTTCCCTGCGATAAGGGCTCCTGCTGATATATGTGGGCACGGGAGCAGAGGCGGTTCCCCAATGGCTCAGGCTGGCCCCACGCAGCTCCTTCTGTCCTTTGGAAAGAAATGCCCTGTGCTCAGAGGCGCTCCCGTGTCCCCCATAACCAGCCAGGCAGGCTGCTTCTGACCCCGGTGCCTGCGGGGAAGCAGTGGTTCCCTAGGGCGCAGAGGGCTGGGCACCCTGCCCCACCCCCCCCAGCCCCTGCAGACCTCTCCCCGCCAGGACAGCCAAGTGCCCGGGGCTCGCGGCCCATAGGCCTACTAGCTTCTGGAGAGAGGGAAGGAAGAGAAGGAGGAAGAATGAGATGAGCAAAGCAGGAGAGGTGGGGTGGCGAGAGCATCCCCAGGGTGGCACATCCATTTCTCACGCCACGGCCACCTCTGCCTTTCCCTCTGTGTCAGCTTCCTAGCGTTCAGCAGCTCTCCTGGTGGCAGCACCACTGCCAAGTGCAAAGACTGCCGCCCCGGAAGGGCACATCGGGCCATTTGTTCTGAAATACCAAAATATCAGAGCCAGCAAAATCCGGGAGCTTCTGCAGAATTCCCCAGGGTACAAGTGAGAGAGAGAAAGAGCGAGCGAGCGAGCAAGAGAGAAAGAAAGTGAGTGTGTGTATGTTTTCAGTTTCCCAAAAGGCTGCTTCTTTGATCAGCTCAACATCTAAGGAGTGGGAGACTGATTTACTTTTTGGTTAATCTACCATTTCTGGTAAAATAATTACAAGATAAGTAATAGACATAGAGTATCTGTAGTATAATCATTTCTTGCTCTAAGGTCTCACTTCAGGGTTTTTCACAACTAACCCCAAATGGCCCAGAGGCTGGCGAGGCAGGTGGCCGGAGGGCAGTGCTGTCGCCATCTGCTCCCCATTTCAGAGTTAAGGAGCCTGTGCCTGGAAGAGAGGACACTGAATCACCCCTGACACTACAGAAAGACAGTTGAGGCTGCCACGTCCATAAGACAAACGAGAGGGTGAAACCATGCAGGAAGGGTTTTGCAAGAAGGGAGCCACGGGGGACAGGTGGGCTCTGGTTTCTGACTCCAGCGGGGAGTATGAGTTTTTGAGGGTCCAGGTCAAGGAAGAAGGCTCCCCCCCAACCCCCACCCCCCAGCTCAGGATAACTGCAGGCATGTGGGGAGAGTCAGTGGCCAGCTGTAGAGGACACACGACACATCAGTCTGGCCTCCCCAAACAGACGGTAGGCCTTTTATGCTCTGTCCTGGGGCCGAATGTGCAAAGGCCATTGCAGGGTTCGCAGACTCCTCTAGGAGAGGACGTGTGGGTCTATCCTACTTCCTAACTCAGGGTATTTCCCAAAAACACACCAGGGACTTTGAGAGGCTCTGGAAGCATGACAAGGTTGTAGACATCGGAAATCAAACAAGAGCACTGACCACACGTGTCTTCAAACTTGGCTCCTGCGTGCCTGATTTAGATGCTTCCCTGCTGCAAAAACACCCTCCTATGGCTCGGCTTAAACAACAGGAATATACTGGCTCAGGGGATGGGGGCTAAGAGAAGTCCAAAATCGAGGCGTCACCAAAGCACTGCCTTCTCCCTGAAGACGGCGGCATTCTGGGGCTGGCTGCCAGGGATCCTCGGTCTTTGGTTTTCCATGGCGTGGCAGTACACATGGCGCGTCCACTCCTTTTTCTCCCAGATCTGGCTGCTCCGCAGTGCCCCCTCTCTCTCGCATTTTGCTCATAAAGTTCTCCAGTAATCATGTTAAAGCCCAAACTGATTCATTTGGCCCAAACCTTAACTGCAATGACCTCATCAGAAGGTCCTATTTACAACGGGTTCACACCCGCAAGAACAGATTCAGCTTAAGAACACATTTTGCTGGGGTACACGGCTCCAAGCCATCACAGTGCCTGACAATGGAAAAAAAGGATCTTGAAATTTTGAGGTCGGGGGGAGGGAGGTGGCAAAGAAGAGTTTAGGCCAAGGGCAAAACCCAGCTGGCATGGAAAGGAGGCTGGTTGGAGATTCTGGGCTTCAGACCTCTGCCAAAGGCAGCTATTCTGTTCCGGTTCAGTTTAGAAATGACCTGTGATATGATTTGAGCACGAATCATTTTCCAACACCGGAGAGGTTTAAGACGCTCCAGGAGGCCACTTCAGAGAACGCGTGTTAAGGAGAGAGGGCAGGCACCAGCCTGAGAGACTCCCCTGGAACAGAGGTGTGGGGGCTCTGGGGGGCAGGTCAGCCCTCCCTCCAGGACCTGGGGGAGGGTGTGGGCTGGGAAAGCGAGCTGGGGCCCCAAGTGCGAATTTCCCACCAGCCCAATGGGATGGGGACTCAGGATTTAAAAGGAGCTGGTCAAGATCCACAAAGTAAAGACCTGCTATCTCCTGAGCACCCGTGTTTTAGCCTAAACTTGCAACCTGCCACAGGCGTCTTTGCCAGCCTCTCACAAAAACCGCTGCGGGAGCCGGCAGTCTTTCGGGCTTGCAGGTAACACCATCCAACGCCTGCTCCCTGGAACTGCCTGGAGGCGGAAATTGCTGCAGAGGGGGAAAGAGCCCACCGCCCAGAGCGCAGGCACAGAAGACACGCGAATGAAAGGACGCACGCGTGTGTAATCACACGGTCCCCCTGGTCATGCCACAAAGTCCCCGCCGGAGCCCAGTGTGCGCGCTCTGAGCAACAGAGGATCAACAAGGCCATCCTCTAAAACGCATGCTTTTTTTTTAAATGGGAGAAATTACCTACTAAAAGGGGAATAAAATAAGTGTCACATTACTTAAGGGATTGGTGGTATGCAAATGCCTAGAAAATGACAAGGTACTTTGTCACAGAGTTTGCTCAAGTCCTAGTACAGCTGGAATTCATTTACCTGGGCCCGAGGCACTATTCTAAGCCTTTACATTTCCCAAAAGTTACCCTCAGGCCTAAAATTCTTTTGCATTTACTAAGCCCTAAGCTCCCAGACTAAATTTAGTTTCTTGGAAATAAGAGACAAATCTGCTGGGTTTTTTGTTGTTTTTTTAAATTCTATCACTTATTGTACAGCTCTCCAAATGGCAAACAAACGGTAGGAGAGAGAAGAAATAAAAACACTCTTTAGTGGCGTAGTACTTATTGCCAAAATATAGTTTGAATTAAAACATCAAACTTGCTACATGATTTTCAATTAGGAATTAGCGTTTGGGCTAAATTTTGTGTGTGTGTGTGATGGGGGAACCTAGTAAAAGAATTGAATTGACATTAAAAAGTAAAACTTAAATCTTTACACGAGCTATTAATAGAACAGCCCTTCTTGAATCTAAGGGGGGAAAAAAGCCAATTAATTTTCTTAAACCAGGAGCGCAGCATGCCTTCTCCATATCTCTTGGCTTGCAACTGGGCATAGAGTTTATTTTATTATCAGGACCACTTTGCAGAGCCCTTCTTTAGGTAGAAGGGAATGTTTCCTAACTCACCACTAGAGCCCATAGCAGACCCAGAAAAGGCAACTGGCCCCATAGAATCTTAAGTTGGAAGACTCCCCACCCAGGACCCTCTCCATGGCCCTCCCCTCTCCAACCCCTATACCATTCCCAACTTATGTGAATAGTTGCAGGGAAGGAGAGCCCACTGCTGCTGCTGAAAACTCAGGAAGGCTGAAAACCTCCCCGAGGATTGTCCAAGCCAAGAGTTGGCTCCACAATCCGGCAGGAGCATTTCCTAGGAAAGGGTAGTATGCTGACTTTTTCTCTTTTTCCCTGCAATAGACAAATATCCCCTCAGTAACTCGCCGTTGAGAAAGCAAACTCCGCATTGGCAAATGATTCCTAAAACCACGGCGCTGCACCCGCCCAGCCCTCTTCGGGTCCCCACACCAAGGCACACCCTACCCAGCTCCTGACTCTGCCACTGAGCAGCCTCATCATCTCGGGCCAATTGCTCAACCAAGCTTACCTACACCACAGTACCTTATGTGATTATTACGCAGATTAAAAGAGCTAATATCTGTGAAATGGAATTAGTAACGTGGAAAGTGCTTTGCAAATGCTCGCTCTAGTTATTTGCCCACGAGTACATCAGCCCACATAAGCCAGGCCCAGGAGTGAACGCAAGTAGAATGAAATCCTGCAGTCACATCTACGCGAGGTCAACTGAACCGCCAAAGGCATCAACGGACTTTGGTAGTCTCTGTTCCAGCTCCAGGATGTCGCCCATCAACAGGCTTCATCAGAATCCCACAGATCACTTGTAAAAATACTGATTCCAGAAGCCTCTCCCAAACCCATGGAATCAGAATCTCAGCATTAAAGCCCAAGAATTCACATGGTAAACAAGCTCTCCAGATGGCTCTGGTGGGCACCCACATTCGGGAACCACTGCACCTCTTTGGACATGCCGTGGACAACTTCTGTACAGATCAGTTATGGGGAACAAAACTGTTCTGGTGCATTCCAGAGGGCATCGCTCTGTGCCTCTCCCTCTCTCCTCAGATATTATCACTAGGATACAGAGGATGCTCGTTCACTAGACACAGAATACATTCACAAGCACACAGGACACAGATATGGGGGCACACAAAGTCAATCCTAGGCATGAAAAAGAAGAAAGAGAGAAACACAATTTTAAAAAGCAGGGTACCTAATAATAAGTGGCATCGAGATTTTTAAATTCTATAGAATTCATGGGACAAAAGGAATTCATAGCTATAGGAGAAAAATACAGTTAATGAGGAAAAGAAGGAATCAAGGATTTAAGACAAGGAGAGCAAGCAGTCTGAACTAAAAAGCCCCATTTTCTGTGACTCTGCAGCACTGTGCCAAACCTCGGTTGAAAGACCCCTGGCACCCCCTGAGTTGTCCTCATTTGTTTTTAACCCTGCCTCAGCCAAGAACTTGTGAGGGCCCCCCATAAAGGGCAGGGGCACAGTGCAGCCTCTTCACAAACCTAGCACAGGGCCTGGCACACGGATGCATTTGATAAATGGTGTGCATTTGCTTAATGGTATGCATTAAAGGATGAGCAGAGGCAGGAAAGGAAGAGGGACCGAGGAGTTTAGCGCCCGCAGAAGGAAACCTCTCTGGTCCCAGATCCCTGGTGTAAACTGAGAATAAGCAAGCTTAAGGTAATGAGGTTCAACACAAAACAGAGAAAGTTCACGTCCCTGCAGGCACCATTAACTGTACCAACAGGAGCAGAACCACCTGGGAAAAAAAGAGAAAAACTGCCGATCTATGGGCAGGGCCTGAGATGAGTAAGAAAATTGATCCAGTGCTCAAGTATGACCGCGCCACTGCCCTGCTTAGGTCCTACAAGACGCGAAGTCTATACACCCTCCCAGCCTCACCCCTGCCATCTTCCACATGCTCAAATTATGCCAAACTCGCCCAGCGTGCTGTGTCATTCCTCTAAGCCTGTCTCAGTTAACCTCTACCTGGAATGCCCTCTTTCCCTCTTGGCAAACCTGTTCCTCCTTCTCAACTCAGTTCTGTTATGTCCTCCTGCTCCTCCAGGAAGCCCCCAGGCTGCCTTGACACTGGACACACCCCAGCATCTTGGCCCTCAGCATACCCAACGGTCCTGGCCCATTCATGAGCGCATCTCCCCACCGGTGAACACATTGCCTGCCCCATGCTAGGTGCTCAATAATTGATTGTTGAAGCCATCTAAGCCCTGGCAAGACTCCAAAACCTAAGTGCCCAAGACTGAGTGAGATGGGGCTCTAAGAAGCAGCTGGGTGCAGTGGAACCTACTTGAGCAGGTGGGATTTGCGTTCAGACCAATCAGCGTGACCTCAAGTCTGTGAACCTGCTTCCCAGCCTATCCAGTAACGGGGAAGCCCACCAAGCCAACCGGCCCCTCCGCGGACGGCCCCCACAGCTGACCTGGCAGCTGGGAGGACCCCTCTCCTGCACCCACCTCCTCGGCTCCTCCTGGCCTCCTCCCCCTCCTTGTTTTTTTCCAGTCTCCCGCTTGGGACCTCTGGGTGTGTGTTTGTGTGTATGTGTGTGTTTGTTTCCAGCCTTGAAAAGCTGCTCGGGCCCCCAGGTCACAAATGTCGCCTGGCTGAAAAATCCCCCAGCCAGGCCTGGGGTGAGGGTCGGAAAGTGGGGACCGGAACGCTCGGGCTCTGAATCTGAAGGGAAGAGTGAGCGTGAAGGAGGAACCCCCTGGCTCCGCTCAGACGAACTGACCCAGGCAAGACTTGGAAAAGCCATTTCCCCAACTCCCCACCAATACCCACGCCTCTGCTTTTGCGAGCCGTGTAGCGGCGTTCCGGGCAAAATTCAACTTCCGATGCGGCCGGGAGGCTCCCGGGAACAGTTGCAAAGTGTGTGTGTGGGGGGGGTGTTGGCTACAGGCCGCGTGGGCCCGGGCAGCAGCCGCGCGGGAGGCTGCAGAGAGCTCACCCGCGACGCCCTCTCGCGCGCGGCGAACCCCGGGCCTCGGGCCTCCCCTGGTTGGGCCTGGCAGCCGCGGGAAGCAGGTCGGTGCAGCCGCCACACTTCTTCCCGGCGCCTGCACCCGCCGAACCGCCGGACCCCACCGCTGGCGGCTGTCTCGCGGCGTCCACGGGCCGCCACCTCCTGGGCTGCTGGGTCGTAGCATCCCGCCGCCACCCCCGCCCCCGCCCCGGGACCACGCGCGCGCTGCTCAAGTTGGGAGCCACGCGCTCCCCGCCGGCGCGCGCGCCCACCGCCCGCACCCACTCACGCTCGCACCGCCGGGGGGCCACAGATGTCCCCGAGATTTGCAAGATCTACAGATGCCACACCGTAGCCGGGTACCTGCTCGCAGCACCCAGGAACCCCACCCCCCACCCCTACCCCCACGCCCCGGCTTTCCCAGGAGCCCGCAAAACCCGAGCGCGGGCTGTGCGCGCTTGCCGCGACCCACTGCCCCGCGCCCCGCCGGCCGCCAAAGCCCCTACCTTGGAGCTCTGCACTTCGGGCTCCACCGTCACCTCCAACTTCTTCCTGGTTATCCACAAGAACAGCAGCACGGCGATCCAGAGCACCCCGAAGATCGGCAGCGCCAGGCGGCGAGTCCAGCGCCTCATGGTCCGCTGCTGCCTGCCCTTCCCAGCGGCGGCGCTGCGTCCCCCGGGGCACCCCGCGGCGGCCAGGGGCGGCGGGGCAGTAGTCCCGGAGGGCGCCTCGCTGTGGGGAGCGCTAAGCTCCAAGAGCAAGGTGCGGGGGGGCGGGGAGGAGGGCGGGATGTTGCCAGGCGCCGCTCCCGATTGGGGGAGAAGGGAGCCCGGGGTGGCGGCGCCGGGCGCCTCGAGGCGCGGCGGAGAAGGGCCGAGCGGCAGCCGAGCCGGACGCCCGCTCCAGCCCTGGAGGAGCCGCTGAGGCCGAGATGCTCCCCACGGCGCCGCCGCCGCCGCCGCCGCCGCCGCCGCCGAGAGGGAAACTGACACGAGCTGCTGGGAGGGAGGATTCCGAGGCTGTGCCCGACACCCTGGGATGAGCCCGAGGGAGGAGGGAGAAAAGGGCGCGGAGAGGGAGGGAAGGGGTTACGGAAGGGCAAGGTGGGCACGACCCACCGAACGACAGACCGACTCTGAGGCAGCCGGGACTGGAGGGAGCGGGGCTCTGAGAGGGGGGCGCTACCGCCACCCGCCGATCGGGGCGCACGGTGCTTTTCGGGGGCCGCCGGCGCCGAGTCCTGCGCGAAGCTCCCGGGCCATCCTCGGGCTGGGGCGGGGCGGGGCAGGGCGGGAACCGGGTGTCCAAGGATGCCGGTGGCCACCCCCAGCTACAAGCTGGGACGGGAGGCCCCGCCTGCGCCGGGAGGGGACTTTCCCGCCCACGCCGGGGCGCACGTGGCTGCTACCCGGGCCCGCCCCCCGGGCACCCGCGGTGGGATGCGGGGCAGTGGGCTGGGCTGCAACCCCAACCTGGGTCCACCTTCTAGGCCGTACAGGACCAAGGCCGAGTTCACCCAAGTCTCTAAGGTGTTTCTGTGCCTGCCTGCGGGTGCCCGGCCACTTTTTCTGCTTGATGGAACACTGAGCCGGTCTAAATTTAACTGTAAAGAAATCCTTTTTAAAAATTAAGGTGCAATTATCTCCCCTAAGGGTTTTCACTCCTTGTAAGCATCAGGCCCCTGTGCTTGCAAGAAAGAAGGTCCGGCCTTGGTCCGACCACAGGATTTCTTGGAAAGTGACCCTCCGCGTGGGCCGGAGGGGGTTGGTGGTGGGGTACTACTGGATGCAGAAGATTACTTATCACAAAAAAAAAAAAAAAAAGTACTCCAATTCCTTTGGAAAAAAAACCTCCTCCCACTTCCAGATTAAAACCACTTGGATCTAGAGGCATAGCAAATTCTGAATCTCGTTCCCAGGGCCTTAGCTAGGCTGGAGTGATGGCGGCAGAACACAGGAGAGATGCTTCAGCGGCTCTAGGCCTGGCTTGGACAGAGGGGCTGTGTGAATCCCAGGCAAGTCATTTCTCTTCCCTGAGCCTTAGATTCCAGGTCTGTGAAATGGGGATGGTGATATTTCCTCTGACAAGTGAATAGTTGTGAAGGCTGAGTGCAAGGTGCTGGTGTTATGTGAGGGCCCAAAGAGGGTGAGAAAAAGCCTTGCTTCTACCCCGGGCCCTGTGCCTACCGGAGCTGTGCCATTTTAATGCAAGTGGCCTTAATCCAAGGGATGCTTGCCTGTCAAGTTTCTTAGGGAGAAGATTACGGCGTGTCCACTGCTGCAGCCCCTATCCACCCTCTAAGAGCTCAGCAAAGACGCCACTCCCACCCCTGCCTGGAAATGGGAAAAACATAAAGCAGGACTCTAGATTTCATTCTCTGGTAAAATGGAGGCCCCAGGAAGTAAAGTCAGAAATGCAGGAGGCTGTTCGGAGATCTGCATTTGAGACCTTCTCTTTCAGTCACAGGCCTACCCTGCCTCACAGGCCCAAAGACCTCTTGGCCAGTCTGTCAATAAATTTTTGGTTGGGAACAGCAGTAGACTTCAGACAGCCCAGAGAAGTTGAATGCTCTTTTGCCCACCCATCTCAGTGTTCATTTGAGCTCTCAGACCATCACACAGAACCCAAGGGATCATCCCGCATTTGCTTTTACTAGAACCCTGTCTGCTGAAAGGTTGGGGTAGTCCCCTACCCCCCATCCCCAGCCATTGCTTTGGCCAGAAGGTGAGGCAGCTTGATGCCAGGCAAAGGTCCAGGTGAATCACGGCATAGAGGTGGGGGTGGGGGACCAGGGGCAGCCAGAGAGCCCATCTCTGCAGCATTTGCACTGACCCCTGGCTCCAGAGTGCCCTTTTCTTCCACAAGCCGCACCCTGGACGTGCAGCCCTGGACCTGCAAAGCATTCTGCAGCAGGCTCTGCAGGGGACCCCCGGGCAAGTCGCTGAGATGTTGTCAGCTCCAGGCAGGAGCTGCAGCGCCGTGGTCCATTGCTCAGCGCTTTGTGATGCTGCTTCAGAGTAACAGATGGCAGACAGTTATACAACACCACCGCCAAGCTTTCGAGATGCTGCAGCGCTACGCTGGCTGCTGCTGAGGATGCTGAGTGCTTCATTCCAAATGCTTGGTATGTGGGGAAACTGAGGCCCTGGAGTAACAGCAGCTCTCTACTGGGCCAGCAGTGCCTGGGGAGAAGCAGGGATTTCGTTGGAAGGTGCTTGCTTCTCGAATCATTATTTTGTCCTCCAAAGAACTATTCCCTGGACCAGTGGAAACTGTCAAGGGAGTCCAGTTTTGCTAGGTATCATTGCCTGATCCAGCCAAAGGGCTGTCAAACCAGCAACTGTCCTTTGGATTGATACAGATTTCAGGTAGAAGCCAGATGAGCTTCCCAGCCCTGTAGATTTCCCTGGGATCCAGCTTATCAGGGGCTCCACATGCTCAGACAAGAAATTTAAAACTCTAATTTCCAGCTTAAGTAATGCAGAGCACAGTTGATCCCAGTGAGGGAATAGCTATCATTGGTGATTAATCCAAGTTACATTTGCTCATCACAGCCCGTATGGGAGGAAAAACTTCTAGCAGAAGATTTAGCATGGCATGGAATGGGAAAAATAAGTAATTAAGAAAATCTTGGCGCCCTACAGTGTACTGCCACCCTGGTCTTGATTTTTGTGAGCAAGTTTCTCACTCCCCTGGTCTCAGTTTCCCCGTCTGTAATGCCATGCACCCTCAAAAACCCTCTGACCCACACATTCCACTTTCCTGATCTCTGGATTAGGGCTCTGCCTCTGCTATCATTAGCAAGTTCTGTGTATGCTGTTCTCTCCTGGCAACCGGAGACATTAGAGAGCAAATTGGGTATTGGAGCAGATGTGAGTCATTCATGTTAGTATAAAAACTATAAGAATAAAATCCATTACGGCCCCAGAAAGCTGTGTAAAGCAGCATATGGAGCAAATGTAAGCTGGAAACAGGAGGAAGCTGTGAAGTCCGTTGCATATGCTCTCTGGTGGCTTTTGCTGTGGGTTTTTACACTTTGCTTTTCGTTTCCTTTTAGCTGTCCTCCTGTCACTCTCACTCAGCTCAGTGCAGAGGCTGCAGCCTTTTGTTCCCTTCGCATCAGATTCTCCACGTCCCACCCCTAGCCTGCTGCGTGACTTCAGTGAGAATGTGTGCCTACGGGTGTGTGTGTATGTGTGTGCGCCTTGCCATCTGCACACTTACTAGGCCTGCCGCAACCAGCGAGGTGCCCCCTGTGCCAGCCTCATGAAAGCTCATCCAGAGAGGCCAGGAGATATTCCACTGGGGCCTTTTACCCCGTGTGGGTCGTAAGGAAAGGTAGCTGGTGGCCGGGGAGACTTTGGCACGCTGACGAGACGAGATGCCTGCTGGCCCAGCATTGGCAGGGTTCCCCAGCAGCAAAAGGAACAGCTAGCAGTGAGGATTCACATGTCTGTCCTAATTCCTTGGTAGTGCAGACTTGAGTCTTTGACCAGCCCCTGCATCTGCTTTGTTCAAGTTCTCCATTGTAACTCACACATCTGCCCGCTTTTCCTCTGTGTTCCTCTCCCTGTAGGATGCCACATGTCCCAGCCCTTCCTACAAGGCCCTTTTCCGAAGAGTGAAAGAATAGTTTAGGCTGCTTGGTAAACGAGAAGGAGCTATTACCTCTTCTCTCGGCCACCTTGGTGCAGCTTTGTGAAAAGAATAAAGCCCATCGGCTTTTCTTCTCATCTTTGCTGAGTAGATAGGTGGCTTTTTCTAAGGGATCTGAGGGTCCAGCTTTCTGGATCTTTCTTTAGCCATTAAACGCCTCCTTTCACCATCCTACTAACACTGTGCAATTTTTTTTTCTTGAAAGGGATGTATAACTTTGCATTTCAAAAGGCTGTTTCTTGCACTTTTTTTGAAATGCCCCCACATTTTCATTGCTCCTCACCCAAATGCCACGTGTAAAACGTACTGCTGCTACAATCATATGTCTTTGCCAGTTGTAGAAAGTGGTTTGATCTTCTCTGATGGTGCCCACAGACCAAGCTATGGCCCTCACAGAAGAGGCAAAGTTCTAACAGCATGAAAGGGGTGACGCAAATAGCTTAACGAAATGTAGAAAACAATTCTTTAACCTCAATCATCTAGAGAGGACTCCAGAAAAAGATCCCAGCAGAAGAAAAGAGTGAAAAGATCCAAAGACAACCGTCATTTACTTCTCAGGTCCTAATTTCAGACGGCCAAGCGTGGCAGCCCATGGTGTCACCTTTGACGGTCAAGACCAGTTCTTCTTGGTCGGCTTAATCAATAAGAGGTAGCAGGGTGGGAGAATTCAAATCCTGGAAGGAACAAAATTGTGAGATTGTCCAATCTGGCCAGAACTTCAATGATGAAAAGAGCTAAGCATGGCCCAGGTTTGGAGATGGGACAAATCCAGTTCCCAGGACAGCCTCTAGGAGCTAATGGTAGATTTTGTAATCAAGTCATTAGTGGGTGTTGCATATTGCATAGGGTAACAACATGCCCCAGTTTGCTTGGAACAGTGCTTGTTTGTGCCTATGTTCTTGGCATAAGTATTAATAGTATCCCCTCTCATTTTCAAGAAATTCTATTTTAGACCGTAAATTATATGGGCACTCTAATTATTTGGAGGACTTCCAATGATGTTGCTAAAAGGATGATTGCTTTTCTTAGATGACTAAAAATGTGGGTCTCTGCCGTTAAAGTTGTTTTGTTTGTGTGCTGAATCTGAAAGAACCTAAAGGCTCCTGTGGGGCGCTATTCTGAGTAAACAATATTCAAGATTTTTAGGCAAAGAAGAGATTTTGCGGACCGATTAAGCCTGCTTGAATATGGAATAATTAGGTTGCCACATCAGTCAGTGGGTCTGATCTCGCCTGCCCGACGGAAGATGTGTTACCCGCCTTCGCAGCTCACACCTCCTAGGAAATAGCCAGGATCCCGGGACAGTCAGTCTCTTGAGAAGCGCATGGTGTTCCTGGCACCAAACCCTTATCATCCCTCCAGCCATCTTTTCCTCTTACCCAAATTCCTCCAGGGGCCATGAAAGTAGCAGGAGTAAGGGAAAAGGGATGGACCTAGCAAACAACAGCAAAAGTACAATGATAACAAGAACTGACCTTTAACCCTGGTTAAAGGCTGATCATTGCCAAGGTAGATAAAGTGTTGCCGGAATTTTCCAGCTCCTCAAGAGATGCATGTGGACTCTCCTGGATGTCAACTGTCATGAATTCATCCCCTCCACCAAATAAAAATAAAAATAAAACTCTGCATGGGCAAAGTTAAACAGGTCTGCAGTCTGGACCCAGCCTTGGGCTTGCCAGTTTGCAACCCATTCTTCAGCCATGTGCCGGTCTGAAAGGGTTTATGTACCCTAGAAAAGCCATGTTTTAATTCCAATCAATCTTGTGGGAGCAATGGTTTCTTCTAATCCCTTTTCAGTACTATAGGTTGGAAAGTTGATTAGGTTATCTCCAGGGAGACATGACTCAATCATTTGTGGGTGTTAAACTTGATTAGATGGAGATGTGTCTCCACCCATTCTACATGGTTGGGTCTTGGTTAATTTACTGGAATCCTATAAAAGAGGAGACATTTCGGAGAGAGTCCTTCTTGAGGATGAGGAGAGTTGCGGAACCACAGCAGAATGATAAGAGAACCAGAGTCCACCAGCCAGTGACCTTTGGAGATGAAGAAGGAAAATGCCTCCCAAGGAGCTTCATGAAGAAGAAGACCTGGAGAGGAAGCTAGCAGATGCCACCACATTTGCATTGTGCCTCTCCAGTTGAGAGAGAAACGCTGAACTCGTCGGCCTTTCTTGAGTGAAGGTAACCCCTTGTGGGTGCCTTAATTTGGACACTTTTATAAATTTGCTTTAATTGGAATATTTTCTTGGCCTTAGAACTGTAAACTGGCAACTTATTAAATTCTCCTTTTTAAAAGCCTGGCATTCCATTTCTAGCATATTGCATTCCGGCAGCTAGCAAACTGGAACAAGCCATAAAAGTTTTAACAAGCACTGACATCGGCCCAGATACCATATTTCTTAGGAGCTTGGGTATAGATATGCCCAGTTAGGACAGAGGGAGATGGAGATCATCTAGTTCAATGCCTCTCACTTTTATAATTGAGGAAAGTGAAGCCCAGAGAAGCCACAAGACCCACAAGAGGGTAGCTCCTTGGTAAAGCCTGGGAGACAAGTTATCTGCCCCAATCTGCGTTCCACTCCCTTCAGCAGGCAAAGTGAAACAGGTTCTCGAGATGTTTCGGGGGGATCCCACGCCCAGCAAGGCAATCAACAAACGCTTGTGAACACAGGTTCTTGACAGCTTGCTGAGAGGGATACAAATACGTATGAGGTCTGTTTCCAGTTCCTCAATAAGGTGTGTTGGTGATGGGAATGCGGGCCTGAGAGTTAGAAGATCTGGGTTCTGGTGCCCCCCGCCCTGTGCTTCCGTTGAGTGAAGTTAGCAGAGACAGGGGGCGGCCAGGGCACTTCAGTCTACCTGAGAAGCAGCTACTTCGCACAAAGTCATTTTGTAGCCATCCTCTCCACCTGCCTTCAGTTCCCCTCCCTAAGTGCTGTACAAATATTAATTAAACATAGACTATTTGAAAAGTGCTTTTAGCATTTGAACTCAGTGAGGCTGCTTCAAAGGATGATAATATCTTTTCCCTGGTGGCAGAATTCTGTTTTTTAAAATAAAAACTCTTTCCTTTTTTGCAGTTTTTCCCACACAGACAATTTATTTTGCCCATCCTCTGGCTATTTCACCTTTTGTGTCATCATTTTCATGAGACAAGTGAAAATAATATTTCTCTTGTGCTCCAAAGAAACAAATCCCTTTTTCTGGCTCTATCCGAAGAAGGTGGGTTGGAGCGGTAATGGAAAGGAGCCTGATGTACAGTCCAAGCATAAATCCTCGGGGATAAATAATGCACCTCTTTGGAAAAAAAAAATACCTTATACTTATGAGGTAAGAGAATTTCAATTTATAAAGGTTTCCTATTTCTTTCAATCGCCAGGATAACTACAGTCCAGAAAATTAGGCTTCTCATGTCTAAGCCAGGCCTGCTTCTTGGATCTGGAATGGAGATTTACAAGTGATAAATGATAAGCATCAATCTGTTACCCCCCTTTGCACTACCTGGGGATTTTAAAGCAATGTAGATTTTAAAAAGAGTTAAAATGTAGTATCCAGAGAGATGGAAAATTTCCTGTCAGTGATTTCTTCCCCCATCACTGCTCTCGGGCCTGAATTCCAAATTGATTTCCTTAATAACTATTAAAGATCTTTTTAATTAAACCAGGCACCCTCTTCCTTGGCAAACTTTCCTTGATGGCATCTCTGGTTAATTAAAGGTTTAAGTTGCAATCACATATTACATAAGAACAGGGAGAGCTGCCTTCTAGCATGCCAGCGAAGGACCCTCGGATTCCTGCTGCTTGTACCTCCCTTTACTGTTTGAGAAGCCCCAGCAAGTGCTAATAATAAAGATAGTTGGGGGGGGGGATTAAAATTTTCTGTTTCCTGACATTCCATTTCTCCATTCAGGCTTGCCAGGTAAGTGTTCACCAAATGTTTTTCATTATAAGTGTCACTCATTTCTCTCATGATTCACTGATGCTGACAAAACAGTTTTTACCTTTTCTTCCCAAACTCCAGAGGTAGTTGATCTGTTTGGTGATCAGAGAACCACAAATAAAGACCACTTTTCACCCATCCATCAAATGCAGCCATCTCTACAATAGAATGTATCAGGTTCTCCTAAGAGGTATTTAAGTTTCCCGGCTGCTAAAATAAATAGCATACAATGGATTGGCTTAAACAGCAGGAATGTATTGGTCCACGGTTTCAGAGGCTAGAAGGCATCCTTCTTCCTGGGGTGGGTTACCTCTGGCTGGCTGGCAATCTTTGGGGTACCTTGGCTTTTCCATCACCTGGCAATGGGCATCTCAGTGTTTCCTCCTTTCTGTTCTGGGTTCTGTTGCTTCTATTTTAGTTGGTAAAAGCTGCCTGAATGTGATATACCAGAAACAGAACGGCTTTTAAAGAGGGAGTTTGTTAAGTTGCAAGTTTGCAATTCTAAGGCTGTGAAAATGTCCAAATTAAGGCATCCAGAAGAAGATACTTTGGGTCAAGGCCAACGCATCTGGAACACCTCTGTCAGCTGGGAAAACCTGTAGCTGGCATCTGCTGGGATCTTTGGCTTCTCGTTTCAAAGCACCTCCCCGGGGGCATTTTCCTTTGGCATCTCTAAAGGTCTCTGGATGTGTGGGGTCTCTCAGCTCTGTGGGCCCTTTCCAAAATGGTTTCCAGTAAGCGAGCCTACCTTGAATGGGTGGAGACTTATCTCCATGGAAACCACCTAATTAAAAAGTACCACCCTCAATTGGGTGGGTCACATCTCCATGGAAACAGTAAAAACCCACCCAGCATTATTGAATGAGGATTAAAGAACATAGCTTTTTTGGGGTACATGACAGTTTCAGACCAGCACAGCTTCTAAGCTTCTGACTGCTGTCCCTGGCTTCTTTCTCTGTGACTTTCCATAAAGGCCTCTGTGCTGGTTTGAAACTGTTATGTACCCCAGAAAAGCCATGTTCTTTTAATCCAATCTTGTGGGGGCAGACTTATTGTAGGTGGGACCTTTTGATTAGGCTGTTTCCATGGAGATGCAACCCACCCAATTGTGGATGGGACCATTTGGTTGATTGTTTCCATGGAGATGTGACCCACCCATTCAAAGTGGGTCTTAGTCCTTTTACTGGAGTCTTGTATGCAGAGAGTAAAAGGCAGAAGACATAGAGATCTCAGAGCCAAAGCAGAGAGCAGAGAGATGACATCAAGACACAGATATCTGGAGATGCCAAAAGAATACACCCTGGGGGATGCCGGAGAGACCCACAGGAGCTGAGAGAGCCATTTGAAACCAACCCAGGAGAGAAGGAGAGCCAACATCGTCACATGCCTTCCCCATGACAGAGAAACCCTGGACGCCATCGGCCTTTCTTCTGAGTCAAGGTATTTTTATCTGGATGCCTTAGTTTGAACATTTTTATGGCCTTAGAACTATGAACTTGTAACTTAATAAATTCCCTTCGGAAAAGCCAACCCATTTCTGGTATATTGTATTCCGGCAGCTTTAGCCAACTGAAACAGCCTCCAGTAATAGAATTAAGACCCATCTTGATTAACTTGGGCCACACCGTAACTGAAATTACCTCCTCAAAAGGTCCTATCTACAATGGCTTCATATCCATGGAAATGAATTAAGATTAAGAACATGTTTTCCTGGGTACATAATGCCAAGCCACCACAAGAGGGAAAAATCATTTGTATATATACAGAAAATTATTTATGTATGTATTTACACAGATCCATTCACTTCCTTTCTACTGGTTCACTTTCTGCCACCACAGCTCCTATTTTAAGATGGTAGAACAAGGTAAGGTGTGCGGGGTGGCACTAAGGAAAAGAGCTTTATCTTCATGCCAAGTTGAACAACTCTGAACTTGGGAATCAAACCCATGACCTTGGCTTGATTGTCACCATGGTCTAAAACAATGGATCTCAAACTTAGACGTACGTTAGCATCCCCTCTGGTTGGCATCACAAACAGTAGCCCATGCATTGCTTTAAGCTTGCTAGAACTTTATGGGTGATTTTGTTATGCACCCAAGTGTGGGAATCACTGATCTAATCAATACCTTCAAGTCTAGTCAATGCCACCACTAGGTCTGGAGATGGGAATGACCACCCAGTATTTCAGCATTTTGGTCTTACAGACAGCTTGGACAGGCCAAACAGAGCAAGGGGAGATAGAAGCTTCCCAGTACTGTTGAAGAAAAGTAGCTGCACTGATGAAGCACCAAGAGAGGGATTAAAAAGATGATTATTATTATTTTGCTGGAAACAGGAGCATACACAGCCCCAGATCTCAATCAGTCACATGGAAAGAGACCATTCACAGATTGCCATTGGTTGGTGGCTCATAATTCTACATCAACAGTTATGAAGTCACCAGAGAGAATCAGAATCACTTGGCTACTTTGTTTTACTGGACATTTTTTATAAAAATGTTCAAACATACAGAAAAATAGAATAGCATACTCAACACCATATATGTATGTATATATATCTCCACAATGTAGATACGACAATTGTTAACATTTTGTCATATGTGTGTGCACACGTGTGTGTAACTGTTAAACCATTAAAAATTGAATTGCAGCCATCTGCATAACTCATAAATAAAAACCATAAAGAACCCAGGAGTACTTCAGCACACCTCCTCCCAAATTAACCACCTCCTCCAACCATAACCACAGCATCATCACACCTAGCTGAATTAAAAATAACCCCCTAAGATTATATAACACCCAGTCTGAAATCAGATTTCTGGGGAACTTATGAAAGGCCAAACAAAGCAAAAAAAAAAAAAAAAAAAAGTAAAGCATCCTTGGCCATTTCTCAAAACATTTGATTCAGGAAAGTGATGGTCATGCTCTGAGAAACACTACTGAAGATGACTAATTAGGGATGTTTGTCTTTCCAATAACTGAAAGGACGCTCGCTACAGGCTGCTTTGTACTTGAATATCGCTGGGCAATGTGCATAGGACTTAATATTACAGTCATTATTTCACTGGCACTTAGCAGGTTCATATTGCTCTGGGCAAAACTACTCTCTAAGTTAGATAAGAGTGCTGGGGCCAAGAATTGTTGAGACCTGTCCCAGGTCCACCAGGCATTGCGGCAGCCTGGGTTGCAGCTCTGCCATAATGGAAGGAGCCCTGGTCTGGAAGTCTGGAAAACTGAATCTTTGCTCTCAACCCGTTCCTAACTTCCTGTGTGATCTGGGCCGGTACATCAACTTCTCTGGACTTTGATTTCTTCATTTGTAAAATGAAGAGCTAAACTGATGGTCTCTAAGCTCCTTTCCATCTTGATCTTTGATTCAGTGCTTTTCTGACTCTTCCTCCAATTCTCTTTATTCATTTCCATTTGATTCAGCGGTAAGTTTATACCAGGGCTTATTACATCATAAGGGAACTACCTATTGAGAGAAAGAGACCATGATGGCCAGGCCCTTTCAGCTTAAGGTGGAGTGTGACCGACATGGAGATACTCCTTTAGCCAATCAGACAGGGCTGGGGGTGCTTTCCAGAAGCAGCCCTCTGGAAAGAAGCCAACAGCCCAGGAGGCTGCGCTCCTGTCTCTGATGCTTGCTTGTCTTAGGGCAGCCCGTGCTGGAGAAAATGGTGAACCTTTGCAGACAGGCAGGAGCCCACAGCCTCCTCGTCCTCATTCCTTTTAGCACAGTAAAAAATCTGAAAGCAATTCCTGGCAAAGTTCACAGCATTCAAGCAAAACGGATCATTTCAGTTGAAGACCGCCCCACCCCCACCCCAGTTCACTGCACTGGTGACTCCAGCTTCCCCATCCTTCCCTGAGGGCTGGGGGTTCTGCATTTCTTTAAGCCCCTGTCTGCTTCCCCAGCACTCCCCAGATCTGGTCCACAGCAGGGCTGGCGGCCGGCAGGTGAGGATCACAACTGGCTGGCATTCCTCACTTGGGGACACTTTATGATTTTATATGTATCGTGTGAATTTTTTACAACCAGAACATATTCATGCATTGCTTGTGTAATTAAAACTAAATAATTAAAACCCTTGACAGCTGACGGGTTTTTCATTTCGGACTTTCCAAGACAAAGCAATCTCCAGGGTGCAGCAAAGGGCCGGGAGGTTTTCACTGGTACGTGTGTGTGTGTGTGTGTGTGTGTGTGCACGCACCTGTGGAGTTGAGGGCAGGGGGGCTGCATGGGCTCCCTTTAACAGGATCTGAATGGAAAGGGCCCCTCGGTGCTAATATACCAACAATCGTAACTTTTAAACACTTACACACTGACCTTGTACACACTAAAGGGACGGAACAGCAACTGTGCTGGACAACTGTTATGGGACCCGGACGAGTAAAGGGGGCACGGAGAGAAAGATGTGGGCTTCAGACACCCCCGACACACACGTGCACTCACACTCGCTCTCACCCGTATATACTCACGTGCACACACGCTCCCGCATGCATACGTTCCACTGCACACGCATCCGAGCCCACTTGCATGCACGAGCACCTTCTCACACACTCACTTGGCCACTCACGACCTCTAGCACCATCACAGAGCACCTCCGGGCCTGAGGGCTGCTTCCCAACAGGATGCGTTTCACAGCAGGACCTCTCTGCCTTCCCCACAGGGCTGCCAGGCACGTCCGGTTGGGGAGCAGCCTGGGGTGCCCTGCACAAAACACCCCACCGCCCCCAGAGGTGCTCGGTGAAGATAAAGGTGCTTCTTAGAGTCCTTTGCCCTCATTAGAAAGCCAATCACCACCAGCCGACTCTTCTTTTCCTTGAGGGATCAGGAACTCGCCAGCGGTCAGGGTGAACCTGCTGTGTCACAGAGGGGAGGCCCAGTCTAGAGCTTTCTATGCCCAGAGGAGCCATCCACTGCCCAGGGGTGAGCCCCATCCTGGAGGGTCAGCCAGAAAAGTGGCCTTGGTGTCCAGCTGGTTCTCCCTCCCCTGCCCCGGGGGGCTCTGGGTGGCGTGGCTTTAGTTAAGCCCCTCTAGAAATCAGCGGAGGTGGTCACCATCCCTCCAGAAAGATGGAACTGGAACGGACAAGCTTAAAAGCCTCAGGACAGAATCAAAGGAATCCAGAGTGATGAAGGCAAGTGGGGGGTGGAGGGGGAGAGGCAGCGTACCCCGAGGCAGTGACATGGCACCATGGTGCAGAGTGGGCTACTCGGTGCCTTTGCTCCCGGGGCTGGAGGCAGAGGCCTTTGTGTCGATTCCAGCTCTGTTGCCAGTTGACACCTTTTGTGAAGCTACCACTTGCCTGGGGAAGTTCTTGGTCAGCTTTTAGAGGTCTACAGGGCCCTGCCATGCCCTCAGGGACTCAGGTCTTCTCGGCTGAAGGTGAATCTAGGGTGTGAGCAGGACACGGTTCTTGGCAGTGCACTTACGCGGTGCATAACTGGGACCAACTGAAAACGCCCACACCCAAAGGTGGGGCTGGACCAAGGGGAAACCCTAAACTCCTGGCAGGTGGACAGAGACTCTCCCAAGGCAAACCTGGTGTGTTTCTGTCCCGCCCCCCAAAGCAGGTAGTGGTCACCTGCCCTGCATCCACAAAGGACAGACAGATGGTCCACGCGTGTCTCTGCCCAAGACCAAGGCTGACCGGTGGAAGACGGTGGTTGAAGAGTGTCCAAGGAAGTGACAATTTACTCCCCCCAAGAGCAAATGAGCAGAGCACCCTCGGCCAAAGTTGGGAGAGGTGGGGTGCTGTGCTGTGGCCTGTCCCCCACCAGCCGCGTGGGGAACCTTCCGTTTCTCATCTGGAGAGCAGACCCTGCCACCCTACTCCTGTCCCACTCTTGCCCGTTGCAAGGAGCCCATGCATGAAGGGCTCTGCATCTGGGGAGCAGGTGCCAGGAGAGCCAACTCAGCCTGGGACTGGGGAGCCAGGCGTGGGTCCCACTTGCCCCCCGCGTGACCTCCAGACCCACCACCCCTGCCGGGAAATCCCAGGTGAGTTCTTCACATTTACTCCCTCTGGGACTTCCCCACCCAACGGTGCCCACCTCGTCAGGCCATTTTTCAGAATGAAAGGAGAAAGCGCAAATAAAGAGAGCAGTGAGCCTGTGCCTCCAGAGTGAGAGCTCTCGGTCAGTTTATTAGCTTTTATTGCAATCAGAACATACCATGAGCAGAGGGTCGAGGGCCGGAGAAGGTTGGTGAAGAGCCAAGAAGCACCGGCCCTGCCTGCAAGGCCATCTCTGGCCTCTGAGAACTCCTGTGCTGCTCTGACCGCTTGTTTCCTCTCGCCTCCGTGCAGAGCTGAGCTCATCGTCCAGGTTGCACTGTCACCATCAGCATCATCATTGTGCAAATCCCACTCATATTTTATTTATTTCTTCCCCTTTATCCATAATCCTCGCTTTCATTCCCGTCCCACCAAAAGGACTCATGTGTTTCGTGTAGGTCCCTGGATAGAGAAGCAACTTAGAAACACATGAGGGTTGGTTTTTTTTTTTTTGCAGTTTTTAAAAAACTTGTGATCGGTGGTGGTGTGTTAGAGATGTTATTCTCTTTCTGTTGTTTTTTTTTAACTCAATACTATGTTTGTATTCTTAATATCTATCCGTGCGTTTTATTTACCTTCTGTGACATTTTCTAGTTATCCTAAGACGGCAAGTCACTTACTTGCACCCTGCCTCGGTTTAACCACCTGTAAAATGGGGACAATATAGAGTTGCTGAAAGGGTTGGCTGAACTCATCCTACCTGCTCCTAAGGGTTACATGTTGTTGTTGTTACCGCATAGTGTTTTTATTATTTTTTATTTATTCATGGATTTATTGTTTTTGCTATTTTTCTAGAGCATGCACCTATCACATTTTCCTTCTCCAGCAGCCTGGCTGATCCAACCGGGCGCTATGAACCAAGGCTTTAATGACTAGCCCTGTACGTGTCCTCTCAAGTCCAAGGGTTCACATGCCCTGGACCTCACTCAGTACTGCCAGATCGGTCCTGCAGATCTGCTCACCCTGGGCTCTGTTTCCATGAAGAATTCATGCAAGTTTCTATTTCCACAAACCTTCTCCAGCCTTTGGTGTTATCTTCCTTTCTAATCTTTGTCAGTCTGATGGGTGCAATTTAGTAACCCCATAGTGTTTAAGTTTTCATTTTCAGATTACTTGTGAAGTTGAACATCTCCTCATGTCCCTATTAGCCAGTTGGCTCTCCTCCTCTGCGAATGGTGCAGTTACAAACCTTGGCCTACTTTCTATTCAGTTTCTTGGTTTCTTCCTGTCATTTTGCGGGAATTCTTCACATATGACAGATACTAATCCTTTTTCAGTTTTGACAATGCAGATATCATCTTCCAATCTGCCATCCATTGGTAACTTAGACTACACTGTCTATTGTTATACAGAAATCTTTCATTTTTTTGTAGTCATGTCTGCTATATTTTGCCTTACAGTTTCTGCTTGTATGATTTGGTCTTTAAGATTCTTCCCCACCCCTACAAGGTCTCAAAGGTAACTTCAAGCATTTTCTCATATTATCTTTACAATTTTTCCCACATACAGTGTGTGGTTGGGATCCAGGTTTTCCAACAGCATTTCTCTTAAAAATTCATCTTTTCCCCACTGGTCCGTGGAATTACTTTTATTGTATACCAAGTTCAGTATGTGTGTGCATCTGTTTCTAAGTTTTCCCTTCCATTCCATTTATCTAGTTGTCTGTTACAGTGACCAGGTCACCATATTTTTGTTTCTTTGACTCTGTAGTTGGTCTTTATTTTTTGTATCGTGAGTCCCCCCAGCTTCGTTCTTCCTTTAGTGCTTCACAGACATTTATTTTGCCGTGTAAGTGTAGAATGTGTGCTGATTTCCTTTTTAAAAATTCTGCTGGAATGTCATTGGAATGACTTAGAATTTATGGATAAATTTATCGAGAGGGTGTTTTTAGGTATCTCATGCCAACCATGAACATAGTAAGTCTATCTCTTCATTTATTCACATTTTTTATGTCCCTTAATTGTTAAGAATCTTCATGTGCACCTGCTCCTAAATAAACCTTAAGAAAGCCTGTGGGTTAAACTCAATCTTTTACATCATCTTCAAGATCCATTCATTACAGGGCGGGGAGGAAAGACATGCCCACCGTGGAGACTCAGACTCCTTGGCAGGCTGGGAAGGTTCAGCCCCAGGAAAGCCCCAGGGGAAAAGGCAAACGAAGGGGGCAGGGGGGCGCCTGTAATCAGTCCCATGTTCTGCTGAGAGGGCCAGGGAAGGGACAGTGATTAACAGTGAACCAGCTCAAGTCCATCTTCTGACCATCTTTCCTAGGCACTTAAAAAAAAATTATTTCTCTCTCAAAGGGAGACAAAAAGCACCACATTTTCTCCTCTCGAGACTTGCCTTGAGGTTTGATTCTGAAAGCTGCTGCTCAGTTGGTTTCCGATCCCTCTAGGGAGGTTTAGGTCTCTTGGGTACACCCTTCCCTGAGAAACAGCATGAGAGGAAATGATTCAAAGTTCTGCACAAAATGCCCCATCCAGCTGACTGGGAAAAAGAAGAGTTCTAGGGGATCCAGAAGCTCTAAGTTAGCTGCCACCAGAAGCAGGTTTTGGAGGTGATCAGGCAGGCCTCGGATACTAGTCTGGGATTTGCTACTCATTAATTGTGTGTCCCTGGACATGGTAGAGAGCCTCTTGGACCCTCAGTTTCATCATCTGAAAAAAAAATGGCATTAAAAATATTTCACTTGTCAGGATTTAGAGACAATATATGCAAAGCATCCGGCACAGAAGGTTCACTCGTTATTGCTGCTCATTACAGGGTGGCAGGGGCCAGGCTGTCACCTGGAGGACTAGGACTGTGTCTTTGCATCTCTGTACCCCCACCACTTAGGGACAAGATGGGCTTATTAAAAATTCTCAGGAGTCTTTGCTTGACGTTTGTTTTTAAAGTCGGCACTTCCTTGAGGAGAGGGAATGCGAAGTGCTGGGCTCTGGAAATAGAGGTCCAGCTCCACCCTCATCGGACGGAGTCTGCACACTCTGGTGGGCATTTGACTACTGTCTGATGGCCAACGTTTAAGCCACTTTTTGTCTCTGGAACATTCCCTACTTGATGATGGACAAAAATAGATTCTCCCAGAGCAGCTGAAAACCCGAATGTCTTCCTTTTCAGACCTCCCTTACAGGCAGAGCCCAGGCATGTAATTTAGAGTCTGCCAATCAGAGCCCCCTGTGCCAGATTCTCACTTGGGAGCTGGTGAGACAAGAGAGAGTGGGCAGGGAGAAGGGGGGGGTGCAGTAGGAGCAGCTATGGCTGCAGGGTCAAATTCCTGGTGCAAAAGAGGCACGATGTTTCAGCTCTCTGCTGTTCGGTTTCTGCATCTTTAGAAGGGGACTCAATTCCTTGGGATAGCGTGTGTCAAGCACCTGGCACCTGGGCACCCAATAAATATAATTTCCCTTAAATACCAGCTCTGCAGCAGTCAAAACCTCTAGCTACAGTGTAGCTTGATGCTTGCGTGTTTCTGGGCTTGGGGATTCCTATAATTCTAGCCATATTCCTTCTTGTTGGTGGGGTTTTTAGTTAGACTATGATCAGAAGGCCAGGAGTAAACCGTGCCCCAGGTTTCCACGCAGGAAGCACGCAGAACCAGCAAAGACCTGTCTGTTGGAACTGAACCACAGCAGGGACCAGCTGCGACCTGCAAAGCAAAGACATCACAGCTGAAATCACCACGCTTCCCTGAACCTTCCAGATGAAATGGAATAATCTTGGCACAAAGGAATTCTTTTCATTCTTTTGAGAATATGATCTTTCCATTTTCAAAATTTTCTAAAGCTAAAACAAGAAACTTTGCAGAGTTCTTCTCTCCTAACCTCTATTTTGTTTAGTCTTGGGTTTTACCCCTTTATTAAGGCCCCTGCAATTTAGAGGTCTCGCCACCAGATGGTGATAAAGAGCCACGTGCTCTGACTAGGGAGCCTTGGTTGAAATTGAGGAGGGCTGGTAGTTACTGCAGGCTCACCTTGTGGATTTATAAATATCCTAGAAATCTCTTAGTTGCAAGAAAAGGAAAACCACTGAAACTGGCTGAAGCCGAGAGTGGTAATTCATTAGATGGATATCAGGGAATCTCAAAGAACCCAAGGACAGCAAGCACAGCCAAATCCCCACTCCTCTCAGCCACCTGGATTATTCCGTCACTTCTCTTTCCCAGCCTCTATCTAAATAGCAACTCCTCACCCCTGTCAATCATGCTGACTTTAGCAGCTTGAGTTTTCTTCATAGCATTCATTACAACCCAAGCACATAGTATATGTTTGTTTTCTCTTTTCCTTGCCTCACTGGAATATAACTTCCCAAGGGAAACAACTCTGTTTTATTCACTGTTGAATCATCTGTACCAGGAGAGGGTGCAGCACATAGTAAGTGCTCAATAAATAACTTTGCATGTGTAAGGAATGAATCAATGAGCACAATCTCCCTCTCTCTGCCGGCCTGTGTTTTCTTCTGGATGCTGACGGGAGGAAATGACTACCTAGCACCAGGTCTCTGTGGCCTCGTCCTCCTATTTAAGTTCCTAAAATTGATCAATTTAGTTTTTTAGCATAAATTCTTGAAAACACAAAGACTTGCAATGGCTCCGTTCTGCCTAGATTCCTTTTGAATCCATCCTACCTCCAAAGGGCTTGGATCAGGGAATGGGGGTTAAAGCACAAAAAAGGCTACCAGGATTATAAGAAGAAAGGATTTGCACCTTTAAGTCAGAAAGCATTTGCACCCATTTTTTTAGTACAAAATGCATGATTCCTTAATAAACCATCAACATTCCAGGAAGAACTTGGACAATCGCTAATTGCTTTTTTGTTGTTACACACTCAAAACACAAAAAAATTAAACAAAACAAAAATTACATAAAACATGCATGTGTGTATCTTTCCTCATGAATTCCCAACTGGTTTTATAGAAATCCTTCTACCTGGCCCCCTGATTTGAATGCTCACCTTTCGCCTGGAACCTGAATCCTAACTCTGCTATGAGCCTCTCCCTGATGGAACTTTGAGGCTGTGGTTTCCTTCCTTCCTAAGAAAATATTCAAATATTCTGCTGCTAGTCATGCTGGTTCTGAGCTGAGCTATTTTCATCCATAACTCCACCCTCCCCACCTCCCATAAGCACATGTACCAGTTCTCACGGTGTCTTCTCCAATTAGCTCTGAAATGGGCCAAGACTCTGGATTTCGCCATAAAACCTTGTGCTTCTCTTTCACTAGTCTCTCACAGAGAAAAAAATCAGCCCAACCAGTTTCCTCTTCTGTTTAGCTAGAATTGGGTACAGTTACTGTAATGTTAATTAATTAACAGATTATTGGTCTGGTTACCCTAGCAATGCACAGAAAGTGTCGGAACCCTTCCAATGGAACAGCACATTGAGCAGTCAATTAACTGTTTTCCTCACACACATAAGCCAAGCACAGAGCAACTGGTACAGACATGAGCACCCAGGGAAGGCTCAGCAAACATTTGCTGACTAGCTGACAATACCTATGGCAGCGAGGAAAGTGCCATCTCAGCAACCTTGAACATCTGAAGGCATTTACAGCTGGTGGCCGAGAAGCCATCCAAGGGATTTGGTAGCCAGTGTGGTTTTGCAAGTGCACCAGGATGGTACTAATCCCTAAGGGATAATCTAGAAAAGCAGAGGACACTACAGGCCGTTTGCGAGGCCAGGCTGCCACTGAGCAATGGGGTAGGGGAGGATGCAAGGAGGAGGGAAAAACTTGACCAGTTCTTCCCCTGTTGGTCATTTCCATGGCCATTCTCTAAGGCAACCGAGAAGGCTCTCCACTTTGGACCTCAACCTGATGGCCTCTGCTTTGCTGTTTACAGCACTTCTCCTCCATAACAGGCCATTATCCCAATTCAACACTTGACCAGGGAAATCTTCCTTAGTCAAGTCTGAGGAGCACAGACCACTAACTGTATGCAGAGACACAGAAACTGGCTTTCACCTTAGTGACAGACCAGGTGATATTTCCAGCACTTTCCTTCCAAGGCTGTTTGTGTTCTTGGCTTTAGCCTTTGGGAAAATTAAGTCTTCCCAGTCCATGCCAAATTCAAGTAGAAATTGTCCTCGCTGAGTGTAATTGCATGCTCAATCACTGACTGCTTCTCAAAGTTCTTTCAATTATAAAAAACCGAGACCAACTTAAGTTAGCTGACATAAAGGAGGGTTTATTGAAAAGATACAGACTCATAGATCCCGTATCAAGCTGGGCCTCTTGGACGCGGAAACCAAGGAATTGGAAGGCACAGGCACCAAGCAGCTATTCTCTCTGATGCCAAATAGAATTGCCTCTCTCTGACTTGTGCTATCTTCGCTCTGCAGAGCTGCTTCCTCTCTCATGGTTTCTACTCCAGTAATTTCAGCCTTGATGCCTCAGTGCTGACTCTGGCTCCATGGCTTAATTCATGAGAGGTCTCTGGGTGGCCCATATGAGAAGTAAGGGGCAGGAGCAGACAACATGAGATAGCCATGAGGGCCTTGGCCAAGTTCCTCAGCAGGATTCTGCTGCAGGCAACTACCTGGGAAGGGAGCTTTGGGTAAAGCAGTAACCTGTGCCTACCTCCACTACAGCTTCCATGCTCAGGATCTCCCCAGATATTTCATTACCCACAGTTTCTGTTGACAGCTGCCCGTCAATCTTCTTGTCCTTCCACATCTTCTTTCTACCTTCTAAGCAACATTTCCTGAACATGTCCTTTACCTTCCCATCACCTAACCCAACTACTCTTGCATTATATTCCTAGATTTCAGCTCCGGATACAGAGCACACAACCTCAATCCGAAAATTCCAACCCCCACCTCCTTGCATAGCCCATACTCCACCTATCCAACCATAGCAATCATCTTCTTGTGCATTTAAAGACATTTGTATCCAGAACTCACATTGACATAGTCCTTTTTAGTTGTCTGTCTACTGAAGTCTGTCCAGGAAGTCACTCCAGCAGGAAAATCTACTTTCTTAGATAATTTTGAGGACTTAAACTTAATGAAGTTATTTGTATTAAAATCATTTGGCTTCATCCAAGTTCAGCCAAAACTCATTTTCACAAAATTCTTTATTTTGACTTACTAAGTAGAAACTCACTGCCTCATTCTGACTCTCAGACCTTAAGGAAATCAGGTGTTTTTTTTTTTGGGGTAGCCTCAAAAACAAACACCCCAGTTCAAAGTGAAAGCTGCACATCCCTCATCCTTCATTCATTCAGCAAATGCATACTGAGCCCCTGGCATGTGTTGAGTCTTAGCAGCTGACACAAAGGAGACACAAGGGTGAACAATAGCAGACAAGTTCCTGCTGCCACCGAGACAAATGTCAATCAAATAGCTGTATTACTGAATATTTAATGTTAAAGTAAGATACAGGCAATGAAGGAAAAGAACGCAGTTTGATGAGTTCATATAAGAATGGAATTTGATCTAGACTGTGGTCTTTAAGGGAAGGCTTTCCTGAGGCAAGGGAGATTTACGCTCAGTGCTGGAAACAAAGTCAAAGAGGCTGTGCTAGTTTGACAGGATTATTTACCCTGGAAAAGCCATGTTTTACTCCTGATCCATTTTATGAAGGCAGCCATTTCTTTTATTCCCTATCCAGTACAGTAGGTTGGAAACTTGATTAGATTATCTCCACAGACATGTGGCTCGCCCAGTTGTGGGTATTAACCTTTGAGGAGAGGTAGCTGTGAGTCCACCCATTCCAGGTGGGTCTTGATTAGTTTACTGAAATCCTTTAAAAGAGGAAACATTGTAGAAAGTGACACAGAGCCACAAGAGCCACAAGACACCATGCAGCCAGAGACCTTTGGAGATGAAAGAAAATGCCTCTGGGGGAGCTTCATGAAACAAGAAGCCTGGAGAGAGAGCTAGCAGATGTCATCATGTTTGCCATGTGCATTTCCAGCTGAGAGAGAAACCCTGAACTTCATCGGCCTTCTTGAACCAAGGTATCAATCCCTGGATGCCTTAGATTGGACATTTCTATAGCCTTGCTTTAATTTGGACATGTTCACAGCTATAGAACTGTAAACTTGCAACTTAATAAACTCCCTTTTGAAAAAGCTATTCCATTTCTGATATTTTGCATTCTGGCAGCTAGCAAACTAGAACACAGGCCAAGGGGTGAGGGTGAGGATGGGAAGAAAAGTTCAAGCAGAAGGACTTATGTTTGCCAAGGCCTGGTGGCCAGAAGCGGTGGGTTGAATTTAAGGAACGGAGAGAGTAAGGGGAAGATCATACAAAAAGAGACCGGAGAGGCAGGGGGACAGCTAGATCCCAAAGTAAAAACTTTGGGCTTTATCCCAAAAGCACTGGGAAGCAGTGCCATTGAAAGGGTGGAAGTGGCAGGGTGGGAACTAGGAGCTGTGGAGGGATGGCATTATCCGACTTGAGTTTTCAGAAGCTCCCTTTGGCTACAGGGATGAAAACAACTCAGAAGGGGCCCGAATGGTATAGACAACGCGAATCTGCCTCTGAATGAGGCCTCAAAGTTGTCCTTCAAAGCCCCCTCTCCGGGGGGTGCACGTGCATCCTTAAGCATAAAAAACCAGGGTGAGGAAGAGAGGCACACCTGTGCTCAGCGTGGGCCAGGCACTTCACATATTAATTGATTTAATCCTCCCAAACAAAGCTACATTTATATTATCATCTCCGCTTTAAGGATAAGGAAACTGAGACCCGGGTGGTTTAAGGGATTATCTGGTAATACAGTTTGCATGTGATTAAGCGAAGCTTCCAAAAGTGGAATCTCCTCTCCCCAAAAAGAAATTATTGTAAGATCAGCCTCGGAGTCAAAAACCGAGGGCAGATTGCTGGTATTAGCTCACAAATGACAGTGAGCTAACAAAATCCCTGTGGTCCGCTTGGTGAAAATGCCCCAGGCAGACCCACCGTAATGTTCTCAACACAAACAAGTACAGTTCCCATGAGAATCTCTAGAAGAGGAGGAAGAGGCAAGGATAAAAGGAGCAGAAAGAAGAAGCAGAATCCACCAGGCACAGGTAAGAAGGAAAATGACCGCCAGATTGCTTAACTGAGCCAAGGGGACCGAAAGCCACCAGCAGCCCACGGAGGGCATTCACATGCTATGACCTGGCAAAGGCACTGAGCTGTGGGTAAAACTGCACATCTAGCACCAAAACTGAGCACAGAACCAATGGAGCCACTTCTAATGGGGAGAAACAATGAGCAAAGATGTGAGCTCCATTTCTTCCCCTTCCACGGCCATTTGAATATGACAGCTCTCCTGATCAAACCCTCCCCTGTCCTTCCTGGACAGCAGACCTCACCCAGCCAAGCAGACAAGAGCTGGGAGAGCCGCTGGCATTAGTTACACCAAATCTGCAATTAAGCTTATGGGGAGAGAATCGCCAGGTGGAATAGCAGGCACCGAGACTACAGCAGATGAGAGCCAAGGTTTAATTCCTCTGTGCAGGGGACGATTGGCAAGCATGTCGCAACTGGAGCAGATTATTGCAATGGAGGTGAAATATTTCATGGGATATTTTCAGAGAGAGAGAGAGCGAGATGCATGCAGAGGAAACTGTTCCAAATATGTATATTTTAATATCTTTGCGGTAACAAGCTAGGTAGGAGCATGTGGGTAATTGATGCATATGCATGAGCGCATAATTAAGAACTATAAGACCTGGAAGGTTTGCAAGCTTTATGGCAATTACAAGCCATGAAAAAATATCCTTCCTTGGGGGTGTAGGGCTATTATTCAAGCCTCTCTCCTCATTATGGGAGCAGGGACTTACCCAGAGCTGCACAGAAATGGAATAAACAAGGCAGGAGCCATCAAAAACTAATAACGATTCCTGGCTTTGTGCTCTTCCGAGAGCCTTCCCACACGTTATCTTATTTGATCCCTGCATGTGTTAGTCTCCTCAGGACGCTGTAACAAATTACCACCAATAGTGGCCTCCAACAACACACATTTCTTATCTTACAAATTCCGGAGGTCCTAAGTCCAAAAATGAGGCTCAACCAAGGTGCCAGCTGAGCTGGGTTCCTTCCGAAGGCTCCAGGGCAGAGTCGGTGTCTGGCCTTGCCCAACTTCCAGAGCTGCCTTCCTTGTTTTCCTTGCTCATGGCCCTTTCCTCCAGCTTTAAGGGCAGCAGCATAGCGTCTTCATATCTCTCCCTGCTTCCATCACCACGGTGCTTTCTGTCGCTCTCATCTCCTGCCTTCCCCATCTGTGATGACATCAGACCCACTCGGATAATCCTGGATAGCTTTAGCCTTAATCGCAAGCCCCTTAATTTAACCCATCCTGCCTTGGAAGACACACCGTCACAGGTTTGGGGGTCAGGGTGTGGACATCTTTTGGGGTCCTGGGTTAGCCAGTCACACTAGAGAGACTCTAGGCTATGAACACATAATCCCACTGTGCAGATGAAGAAACTGGGATTTGGAGGGTTTCTTGACTTGCCTGCGTTGGGTAATTTCATGCATGTGTCCCATCAATATTGAGTGACTGTCCCCTCTGTGGCAGAGAAGAGGGCGCTCTCCTCAACGAACTCACCCCCTAGTGGGAATAACAGACAGTGACTTAAAAATCACAAAGACAAATGTGTGTGTGCTATAAAGGATCAGGAAGGAAAAATAACAGAGACATTTAGATTTGGGGATGGGTCAGGGGAAGCCTCTCTGAGAGAGTGGTGTTGGTTCCAGACCTGAAGAATGTGTAGGAGCTGATAGTCAAATAGTAGAGGGAACAGCATTTGACGTTGAGGGAACAGAAAGAGCAGATGCTCTGAAGTGGGGAGGACTATGCAACCATGAGAAGACCAGCATAGCTGGAGCTTGGTAATAAATGTCACCTCCTCCTGGACCCTTTCCTCACCTCAGGAGCTGCATGATGGGCTTTCCTTGGCTTTGCATACGTTCGTACACTTACCCCACATCAGCGCACCATACTGATTTAAATTCCCAAATATTTGGGTCTTTTTGACTAGACTGGAATCATAGAGAGCAAGGACTGAGTCTATTCATCTCTGAATATCCAGAAACCTTACACACTTCTTGGCATAGAGTGGGTGCTCAATTAATTAATACCCATTGAATAAATGTATGAATGAGTAATATACAAATCCCATCCTGCATCAAACTCCCTGTGCTCATGGAATCAGGCCACAGGGTTGCTGAATTTACAAATCTGCTATGCAGAGAAGTATCACTCTTCTGTTTTTTCTGCAGCTCATGTGGTCTTCCTCACCAGCCTCCTGGCTCCCTCTCAAACCTGCCCTCCACCCACCAGTCAGTGAGAAAGGTACCGTATTTTAGTTTAGTCAGCTCAGATTTTAGTTTCACCTGTTGACTTGCTCCTTAGGGGGCATCTAGCTTTGGGGTGCCCAGGCTCTGAGATTCCCGCCCCCTTCCAACAAGACGGCAGTCAGGCAAATGAAGAAGCTTTGTGGTCAGATCCAGCAGCTCTCTTATGCCCCTGCCCAATCAAAATTTTGAATTCTTCCACATTGGAATGGAAGCTGTCTGAAGACCAGGACTGCATTTTACCAGGCCCTGCGGACAGCTCTCAATGAACTGAATGAATTTCCCATGTTATTAATGTTATTAACAATAAGAAGGGTGACATGTCACATCCCAACAGTTTCAGCAACACTGTGACTGATGAAAAAGTCACCACGTGACCGATGACACTTTCTCTTGGCCTCGTTTTCCTTACAGATAAGATACGGGAAATAAGTTCTATCTTGTCCAACTGGGTGATATCTTTATTGGGTTCAAATAACAAAATCAGGGTAAAAAGGCATCTTGGAGAGGGAAGATGAAAGATCTAAAAAGATAAGCATGGCCACCCTCTCCTTTTCCTCCATAACATCTCTCATCTGATTCATCTTCCCAACACTCGTCATTTTACCACAAACCAAGCTCCTACAGGGTCGTGTCCCAATTACTTCTCCTGCATTTCTAGAACTTCCTGCCCTGCCTCTATCTCCAGATTTGTCTCTCACCCTTCTTGGTTTTGCCACTTTAGGAAATCCACATTAACCTCTCCCTGCCTCAGCTTCCCTACCTGGAGATACTGCTACTTACAGCAATATTGGCAGCTGCAGCTGGTACCCAGCTGAGCCTGACATCACACCGACCTGACATCACACCGACCTGACATCACACAGACCAGAGCAGTTGATCAACACGAGTCACTCATTCCCGGGCTGGGACACCCTCTACCACTGCTCCCTGCACGGGCCACGCTACCTCAATCTCAATTCCTTCCAAAGACTCTAGCTCTGGGAATGGGACGTCTTCCCAACTGAGGCCTCTGCAGGAATCCTTCCCATCTTCCTAAGTCCGGGTCACGTTCCTCCTCTAAGATGCCATCTCAGAATTCTTCAGCCCACACCGGTCTCTTCCTTCCTGAATCCATGCTGCCCTGATTCTAAGCGGTACTGAGCATTTTAGGGCGGGAGTCTCTTCCATTTGTTCCAATGAGCAGTGAGCTGTAGAGCCCTTGAGGACTGTTCCCTCGACATCTCAGTGCAGATGCCAGGAAGGCGTCTACGGCCCACGCATCGGCTGTGGGTATTGCAGGGCATCCTATGTCCTGGGACCTGCTTCCTCAGCAGCAGATCCTCAAAGTCGGGACCTTCCAGCCCTTCCAGACATCCAGGCTCCTGTGGCAGTTGGGGGTCTTCTTGCAGCAGTTGGGGGTCTCTTTCAAATGGAGAAGGTGGTAAGAAAGCTGATTTGCCTATAGGTAAATAACTGCTGCGATTATGGAACCTTATCCTCAACAGACCAGCGGACAGAAACCAATTGTCAGAACAGACATGATCATTCCTGGGAATGTTTGTGGTTTGTCCACCAAAGTAGATGGAGACCCTAAAATTAACATGTCTATGGCAACTCCGGTAGACCAGATGCTGACTGCTTGGCCCTCTTCTTGACGATTCTACACAACTGGCCAATAGGTCAAGCCCGGCATCTTCAGATCAACTTTTTTGTTTTTTGTATGCAGTATGATGCACATTTCAGTCTTTTTCCATGTGAGTATCTTGTTATTGCAGCTCCATTGGTTGAATTTTGGGGAAGGAAGTGCAGGAGCCAGGAATCAGACCTGGGTTTTCTGCATGGCAAGCTAGAATTTTACCACTGGAGTAATTTTGCACCCCCTCAGATCTACTTTTAGGGTTGGTGGGCTCTGGAGAAAACGCAGGCCTGAGAGGACAGCCTAGGAGGAAGAATGCAGAGGTGGAGAAATGACCTGGCATTTTCCATCATGACAAAAGTTCAGGGTGCCAGTCAGAGCTCAACTAATAGGTGTCTTGTAGAGATCTAATATGTCCTAGCAACCTATGACCTGAGCCCACCTTGGAGAGGGAGAGAACAAATGAAAGAGAAGTTGTCTGCTGTGTTCTGAGACGCTCGTCTTTGGAGATATCAGAATCACTGGAAGAGATTTTGTGAAAATGTGGATTTTCAAAGTCTTGCCCCCAGAATTCCAGATTTAGAATTGAATTAAGGTGCATGCTCAGAGAAACAGCCACTCTAAATTGCAACTAATAGATAGAAAATCATCTGGAAACATGAAAGCAATGTGTTAAAAATGAGGGTGAGGGAGGGCCACGGTGGCTCAGGAGGCAGATTTCTCTCCTGCCATGCCAGAGACTCAGGTTCAATTCCCGGTGCCTGCCCATGCAAAAAAAAAAAAAAAAAATTAAAAATTAGGGTGAGCTCTGAGGCCCAGGCAGTTGTGTGCTTTAAAGCTTACAGGTGATTCCCATTTAAGGGACACCTGACCAGACACAATAAGGCGGTACCCATGGTTACTCAAGATGTAAATTACCTGAAGCCATAAATCAACTCTCTTTTTTGGGGGGTAGAAGTTGGGTGCATGGTCCAGGAATCGAACCTGTGTCTCTTGCATGGAAGGCGAGCATTCTACCACTGAACCATAAGTCAACTCTTCTTAAGTCAACTTTTTTTTTTTTTAATTTGCGTATGGGCAGGAGGCACCAGGGATCGAACTCCAGACCTCCAGCACGGGCAGGTCAGAGCTCTGCCTGCTGAGCCACGGCAGCCGCCCCTTAAGTCAACTCTTAAACCAAGTAAACATTTAAGCACCTCCGTCTTATGTACACTGGCTCCTTCAAAGAGTGCTTTCCTTACAAACAGGATTGTATAGTGAGATCTCTTACAAACAATTAAGAGACCAAGCTACAGAGAACAAATAGATAATCCCCAAATGAAACTTCTTAAAGCAAATATTCTATCAGGTGTCATAAATTTGGAGCTTTAAGGGGAGAATTCAGACTCAAAGATAAAGAGCTGGGATTTATCTTTAAGGTGTTCCTGTCTTCTAAAGAGCATTTTCTGAGATTAGCTCTTAAATGCCTATTGACAACCTTTAATTGTCTGCTTACCCTTTCAAAGAAAAAAAAAATCTTTGTAATGGAAACAAAGGTTTCAGTTTCAAAATCCCAAACTCTTAAACTGAAAGGATTGGCTCTGATTAATCCCCCTATGTACTTTCCATTGTTTTTGGCTTAAAGGATATTTATATAACCCCCCATGGGCTTCTGGCAATATTAGTTAAATAAACCAACACACGTGGTACTTTAAGTGCAGGGCAGGTCCCAGGGACGCCTTTTGATCTGGCCTAATTGGAACCCACATGCCCGGAAGGGATTAACCACAACCTGAAAGGAAATCTACCCGGGAGTAAATTGTGCGGTGGGAGAGAGCCCACTGGTGAATTTAGGTGCCTCTCTGCATGCCCGGGGAAGCAGGCGCTCAAAAATGCGAGGGACAGAAAGCCATCTCTCCGCCTGGACGCTGCAGCGGGCCACGGAAGCTCCATGTATTAAAGATGACGTCATGACAAGTGTACACAGATGGCTGAGAGGAACTGACAGCTGGTCCCGATGGAGTCTCGGGCAGCGGAGCTCACCGCAGCACGTGTGGGGCTGGCCAAGGGGGCCCAGGCAGTGTGCATCTGTCAGCGCACATATTTACTCACTGGGCAGGCCTGGGCCACAGCGCATCAGGCCCAGTTC
This sequence comes from Myrmecophaga tridactyla, assembly GCA_004026745.1. Lineage (NCBI taxonomy): Eukaryota > Metazoa > Chordata > Mammalia > Pilosa > Myrmecophagidae > Myrmecophaga > Myrmecophaga tridactyla. Next base: position 37,945 of record PVIY010006481.1, on the reverse strand, counting down.
CCTCCCTGGGCTCTCATTCGGTTTGTTTTTCCAGGTGGCCCCTGGTGGATGGCAGGCATGAACATCTGGTCCCTTCAAAGGCGGGGGGGCTGCGTTGACAATCGATGGAGGTACCTGGGCATGGTGGGTGGGAGCCTGGTCGAGTCTGAGAGCCCTGGCCTGGGGATCTCTATCCGACTGAACCTTGAACTGTGAAGGTTCCCCTGACACGGCCCCTCTGAGGCCTGGCTGGAAATTAACTTGCTTCCTTTCCCCAGCCCCAGCACAGCCTCTTAAGGGTGGGGTTATTTATGTACTTCCAATATGCTTTGTCTAAAAAAAGCATTCGATTACTTTTTTTTTTTTTTTGCATGGACAGGCTCTGGGAATTGAACCCTGGTCTCCAGCATGGCTGGCGAGAATTCTGCCACTGAGCCACTGTCGCACCACCCCATTCAATCACTTTTAATCTCTGGTGTAGGAAGTTGCAAAGGCTGGACGAGGTGGTGTTGAGCAAATCCAAGAAGTGACCAGAAATTCTGGAAATTGGCTACCCGCAGGCCATCTCTGGCAGGGTGGAATGAGAACATGGACATGAAGTGGAGGGAAAACATCTCAAATACAAGATATGAAAGCATCAAGCATCTGAGGACCCCGCACTGGACTTCGTCTTCTCCTCCGTCCTATGAAGGCATAAAGACTATTTTGATTTAGGGATAACTGGCCATGTTCTGCTCAGCTCTGCTCGCCTACCTCCTGGGAGTGAGCAGCTGCAAAGAGCCCGTGTTCTGCTCTGCCTTTCTGGGGGCAATGCTCACCTGCACACACACACACACACACACACACACACACACACACACACACACATACACATTTCCAGGCCAGTGTTCCCACATCTCCAGGGATAATTTGGTTTGATGTGACCAAGCCCATGAGCCCATTTGGTTAACAAACCTAACTGAACATCCTCCAACTTAGCCTCTTTTCATTGATAAAAATGTCATTTTGGGCTCTATTTTTAGCTCTCGATTTATTAAGAATCAGGACAAGGAAGAGGTATGCTATTTATTGGGAACGCCAACAGGTTTGCTAGAAAGGGCACAGAGTTTGAAACCAGAGGCCTGGTGCTTGAGTTCTGATTCCATCACTTCCTAACCTGGGAACTTGGCAAGTCATTCAATTCAGCAGTTCTCAAAGGATGTTCCATGGAACCCCGGGACACCCCCAGGTCCTTTGGGAGGACTGCAAGGTCAAACTATTTTAATAACAGCACTACGATATCATTTTCCTTTCCTTTGTGTTGATATTTATACTGATGGTGCAGAAGCCGCAGTGGATAAAACTACTGGTGCCTTGGCCTGCTTCAAGACAGTGGAACAAGCTGTTCCAGTAGTTTCCATGTTCTTCACCACCACAGGCTCACAGTAATAAAGGGAGAAAACCAAGTTCATTTAAGAATGTTTCTGATGATGCAGAAAAAATGATTAATTTTAGAAGTCTCAACCCTTAAATGCATGTCTTTTCGATAGTGTGTGTGGGGAAATGGGAAGCACATAAAATGGGCACTTTAGTAGCAGAGGGCCTCAGGTCAGATATCAGCCCAGGAGCAGCTTTCCCTGGCACCCTGGAGTGGAGATTTCCAGAAAGTTCCTGAGGGCAGTTTTCCAGCAAGTTCCTGAGGGCAGGTTTCCAGGAATTTCCTGAGGGCAAATTTCCAGCAAGTTCCACTTCCTCAGCATGTCAGCAACTTCTCCACCCTTCAGAGGGCCGTGGCTGAGCCCTGTGCAGCTTGGTCTGGAAGAGTCCTCAGGTGGGGGGTGGGGGGCCGGGTGGGAAGTTGTTCTTTCGTTGCTCTATCTTAACCCTGGGGAGAGCTGTGGTTGTATTCTTTTCCTCTCTCTTTACTTGAAAAAAAATTTGTTTTCATTGAGATGGAATTCACATAACATAAAATTAACCATCTTAAAGTGGATAATTCAGTAGCATCTAGCACATTCACAATGTCAGGAAACCGCCACTTCTATCAGGTTCTGGAACACTTTCCGTCACCCCAGAAGGAACTCCGCAACCATTAAGCTGTACCTCTCCCCTAGCCCTGGCCCCTGGTAACCTCTAATCGACTTTGTATCTCTATGAATTGGCCTATCCTAGATATTTCATATAAGTGGGATCATGCAATACTTGTCTTTCTATGCCTGGCTTCTTTGACTTAGCATCACGTTTTCAAGGTTCGTCATAGTTATAGCACGTATCAGTAACCCATTCCGCTTTATGGCTGAATCATATTCCCTTGCATGGATTCACAGTTTGTTTATCCAGTCTTGTGTTGATGGGCATTTGGGCTGTTTCCACCTTTTGGCTACTGCGAACAGTGCTGCTATGAACATACGTGTAAACGTATGTGTTCGAGTACCTGTTTTCAATTCTTTTGGATATATACTATTTTCAATTCTTTTGGAATCGCTGAGTCTCATGGTGGTTCTATATTTAATGTTTTAAGGAAGCACCAGACTTTTCCACAGTAGCTGAGCCATTTTACATTCCTAGCCACAAGGCACGAGGCTTCCCATTTCTACACATCCTCACCCAGACTGAATTCTTTTCCTTTTTTTCTTTTTTTCATTATGGCCATACTAGTGGGTGTCAAGTGGACTCTCACTGTGGTTTCGATTTGCATTTCCCTAACAACTAATGATGTTGAGCATCTTTTCAGGTGCTTGTGGCCATTTGCATAACGTGTTTGGAGAAATGTCTGTTCAAGTCCTTCACCCATTTTTTAGTTGGGTTGTTGGTCTTTTTGGCATTAACTTGTAAGAGCTCTCTATTTATTTTGGACACTAGATCATTATCAAATATATAATTTACAAACGCTTTCTTCCATTCTGCAATTTTTCTCACTTTCTTGATGATCTTCCTTGATGCATAAAAGGTTTTATTTTGATGCATTCCAATTTATCTATTTTTTTCTTTATGGTTCATGCTTTTGATGTCATATCTAAACATGAAAATTTACCTCAGTTTGCACCCTCTGCCTGTCCCGTATCTGCCCCTCCCCTGCCGCCCTCTCACCTGGCTTTGTCTAGGCTTCTGATGGTCTGAGATGGGAAGGTGCAACCTCCTTTCTCACAGAACCACTAGTGTTTGACAGAAGACTCGATCGGAAAGACATCTGTCAGGGCCTTCTGGGGCTCTGGGAGCCCTGAGAGCGAGCCCAGAGAGAGGCGGTCAAGAGGGCAACCACTTCCTGTGGACCTTACACTCTCTGGACTTTCTTCCCATCTCACTCCTGCCAATTAATCTTGCTCTAAGCTACCAAAGTGACCTATCCAAAACACTCTGTATCCTGGGACAACCACTTGTCATTACGGCCACTTGTCATTCTCCCAGTGAATCTGGCTTTCCCGTCCTCCATGATTTTTTCATGCTGTTCAAGAAGGAACATATGCCTTTAAATATTCAAATATAAAGTATCAAGTCCTCCAGGAACTCATTCCAAGACTCCCTGGGTTGAGTCTGAGTTTACTAGGGGAACTCCTCACACTTTACACTGGCCTGATTCCCCTCCCCCCCCAACCAGATTATAATCTCTTTAAGGGCATGAACTGAATTTTCATGCCTGTATGCTGAGATCTAGGCTAGTGCCTGTGCGTCTGTTTTTCCTTCTTCTTCTTCTTCTTCTTCTTCTTTTAATTTAACAGAAAAAAAATCAAATAAAAATAATATGGTGTCTTCTTTCTGTGCTTGGGGTTATTGAATAAATCTTAGCTGTTACAAAGCCTGATTAGGGATCATTTCTACTCATGAAGAAACCAAGGCCCAGAGAGTCTGTGTGACTTGCTTAAGTCACACAGCAAATAAGTGACAGAGCCTGGACCCTCCCTCTGTCTTCTTTGCGCTCTGACATGAAGCCTCTCCTGGGTGACTTTTCCAAGGGGCTACGGGAAGGCAGTGGGGAGTATTCTTGGAACATCAGCAGGTCAGCGGGGAGGGCGTGACATTGCCCTCTGGTTGGTGAGGTCACTTCACTCTCTGCCCTTTTAGGACTAGAGGAGAGAGCAGCAGGGTCGCTGGGAAACTGCCAGTGGCCGTAGACACCACTCAGTTTTCTGGGTGGGAGCCGGTCCCCTCTGATGAGGGTCGGTGAGGTGGGAACTGAGCGGCCACCCACTTTGCACGTGCAGACACAGCACCCACATCGTAGCAGCCAAGCTGGACCGTGTGAAGCAAACTGTCCCACCGCACCCAGCTCGCACGGGTTCTGGCCAGGTGGGAAGTTCCCTTGCAGCAGCGGTGGCCTCTGAGGCCACTGCCAGGCAAGCTCGCTCACGACAAGGCTCACGGACCAAAGGAAGATGCTCGAATCACAGTTTATTAGATCGATTTAAAGCACACAGCGAAAAGCAAGGGGAGGGGGAGAGGGGAAGTTTGCACGCTCAGAACGTTGTGCGAGAGGATGAGAAAGACCGCACTACTGAGTTCTGCGGTTGCACAATGCTCATGCACCCTGGCCTTTCTCCTCGGCAGCGTTTCCACCACGGGGCGTGGTTTTGAGCACCGAGGTTGAGGTTTGAGCAAGAGGCTCCCGAAGATAGGAGATGCCCAAGGTCCAGTCCACACCTGTGCTCCATCAGAGAGACACGGGGTCAAGCAGAGTGCCCACAGCTGTGGCTCACCCATCAGTTGGCTGAATAGCCCTGGGCTCTGTCTGCCCTTCTAGAGGCCAAAATGGGATCACGGTGGGTGTCACCGCTGGGTGGCTGATTGAACACCGAGTGCCTGGTGAGCCTTGTGTATGTTTGATGTATCATGTATATTTGATGCTCCGTGGGCCTCATGCATATTTAGTATAAATCATGAATATTCAGAGCCTACTCCATCCTCCCTTTCTTCCTATCTGTTCACACACACGCTTGACTTTGGGCCTGACACGTCTCACAGGCCATTCACTTCTGCACGTCGTTTCATCTACCCTTATCTGTTCGTTTCTCTTATTTTCTAGAGAAGAATGGGATATTCTCAAAAAATTCAGCAAATGCACTTTACACCCGCTGTGGCCCCTAGTGAACTGCCCCTATGCAAATCCCACTTTGCGGTGTGCAAAGCTCACACTCCCCATCTCGTTTAGTCTTTGCCACCATCCCGTGAAGCAGAGCTGCTGTCCCAATTTAGGAGATGAGTAAGCCGAGACTCGGGGAGCTTAAAGGAGCTTCCTAAGGCCACACAGCCAGTCGGTGGCAGAGAGGATGCGAGCTCAAGTTCTCTGGCTTTGGGGAAGGTGGATTCCTGTTTTGTGGGTCTGTGTCTGGGTCAAGTTTCACCCCTTTAAGGAATCCCAGTTCTCACATCAGAACTCAGAACTCTGCACAGGGTCTGTGCCTCATAGCCTGGAACAGCCAGATCTGAACAAAAAAAATCACTCTGGAACCCTGAGGTCAATCTGAGACACACACACATGCACACAGACACACACGGTCAGACACACACACACATGCTTCACAGAGAAAGGGTACGCAGCAAGGAACATGCCTGAGCGGCAACCTCATGGACCCATAACCAGGCCCTGTCTGCAAACCCAACTGCATGTTCATTTTTCTGAAACATACCTGAGGCCAGCAGCTGTGTCTGCACCGAGACGAGACGCAGGTAAGGGTAGCCCCCAAACCAGCACGGCTGTTGAGCCAGAACAGGGCCCCCTTCTCAAATGTGTGTGGTACAAAAGGTGGAAGAGTGTGAGAGGGCTGGCCGGGTCCTGGCAGCCTCTGTCTCCCTGGGTTGGCTGGCGCATGTGCGGCCGCTGGCCACGTGGTCCGGGCAGGCTGCCCGTCACTGGAGCTGCTGAAGAGCAGATGAGTCCCGACAGCTGGGTGAGTGGAACGTCAAGCCTGGAGAAGCTCTCTCCTGGGTGAAACTTGATGTGAGGCCAACGGGGAGTCAAAACAAAGATAAGGATCATTTTGAACATTTCATTCAGCCAAAAAGGTCCTTTCTGGGAAATGATTCTTTTGTGCAACAGCTGTCGAATAGATGTTTTCCAAGCAGGGTTGAAGCTTGGGGATTGGTGGCAGAGCTTGGTGGCCTCTGGTTTGCCCTGGAATAGAAACCACGTGGCTGGCTTCTCCCCTGTTGGGGGCCTGGAGCCCTGCATCGGGAAGCGGAGGACCCTTCTATCAGGGTCCACGTGGCTGAGAAGGGTGATTGCACAGCAGGGGCCAGGCCCTCTGGTAAGTGGCTCAAATGTGGGATTGCACGTGATCCTTTCCACCTCTCTGAGACCATAGATTCAAGCATTACCAACTTGCCAAAGGTAACCCTTTAAATGGCAGGGCTGGACTAGGGCAGGCATGGACAAGGCTCTTGGCAACTTTGTCACCTCCAGACAAAGGCAGATTTAGAAGTTATATAGTCCAACCTCCTCCAACTGCACACAGCATTCTTTAAAAACAAACAAAAAACAGATGAACTGAGAAGTTAGGGACCTGGACAGCTTTGCAGCAGAATTAGAAACACTGAGACCTCCTGCCAAGGTGAGCCTCAAGCCTGCGCTTTCCATCACCCCATCCTGCCTGTCTTGGACTGCAAGAAGGCTGGGCCTCATTTTTTTTTTTTTTATGCAAGCAGGAGACCCAGAGGTGAAACTGAAGCTCAGAATAGAGAGGAGGACAAATGGTCAGCCTGGGGCTTAATGGCCAAGACTCACCTCAGTCTGGGTCTGGCCCAGGACCACCTGCCTTCCACCACTCACAGAGCTTCTGCTGTGTCTTGCAACCTGAAGGCAAAGGGCCCTGGAACTCTGAATTGCCCCACCTGATCAATCCTCCTGGGGGGAGGAACTCTGAATGTGCAAGAAAAATGTATGCACAAGCCCCTTTACCATGCAAGATTTTTTCTATCTGCATGGAATCTGATGAGCTCTTCAGTGATGGTTGGAACTGTTCTCTCGGCGAAGGCTCAGCACGTGGCAACAGGGTGACATCAGAGGGATGCTTCTAGAAGGCACTTGTGTGCCTCTTTAAGCAAACCTTATGTACTAATATTTGCAGTTAGCATCTTGCAAAGAGATGGCCTATATTTAATGACAGGATTACCCTGAATCACTTTAAATATAGTTCACCCATTCAATAAACACCAAGTAAGAGCTCCTCACAAAGCTAGATGCTCGGATACAATGGTGAGTGGGCCAGGCACAATTCTGTCACTTACAGAGATGCATTTAACGTGAGTGCTTAAAACTGGCTTGCTGTAGTTTTTCCAGAAACAAATATGAGGTATAAAATAATGCTCAGTAAATCAGTTAAAAACCAAACAGAGACAGGAGGCACAAAAAGGGAAGTGAGTCCACGTGGAGCTGAGCCTGATCTTGGGCACTAAACTGTCCCGGTTTCCCAGCTGACCCCGTCTGAAGCCATCGCCGGCCCTCCTGCCCCACTGCGAGGACCCTTGCGTGGGGACAGCGCGCCATCTAGCGTCGGCCTCAGCCTCTGCGCATGACGCAAACACGAAGGCGGATCTCCTGCCCGAGGAAAATGGGGTTGAGCTCCTACTTTTTGAAATGCACTGCTGGATGCCAGGTACACTCAGGTGTGCGATCTCATCTTAAACCTCCAGAGAACCCCACAGGGTTCCCACAGGGTGGGGTTGTCACTGCTGCTTTATCGGGGAGGCTGTAGAGACTCAGAGAGGCCAAGTAAGTTGACTCAAGTCCTCTGTCCCTTGTTCTCCTGACTCCAAGGTCAGCGCCTGTGCTCTGATGATTTCCTGGCTTTTCTGCTGGAGAAAAAGGCTGGAGCTCCTCACCACCAGGCTTCACATTCTTCCATGATGCCTCAGCCCTGCAGGAAAAACCCAGAGCCCGTGACACAGCCTGCAGCCACCTCGGCCCCTTCTAAAACTAAGCTTCTGCTACTCTGAACTACTTTCTTTTTCCCAAACGCACAGTTCTAGCTTCACTTTGGTGTCTTCACACATGCAGTGCCCTCTGCCTGGAACATCGTCCCCTTTTATTTCCTGAACTAGAGCCTCTCTCCCCTTACGATGGCTTGAGTGTTACGTCTTCCAGGAAGCCTGCCCTGATTTCCTCTCAGGAAACCCCCTCCCCGCCCTGTCCCCCGCCCACAGTTTGGAAGCTCTCCACCACCAGTTCCGATCACCGTGCAGACTCACCGTAGGAGGTGGGTGAATGTCTCCCAATGGGTGGATGGACAGATGGATGAGATGGAAGCTCGCTGTCCCACTGGCCTGAGCGGCAGGACCTCAGCAGCACCGCATGCCAACCAGCCTAGTCACCCAGCAGAGCCAGTCAGGACAGGGCAGGGCGCTCTGTATTCTAGACTGCACGTGTTGCCCTGTCTTCTCATTACTAGTGTCAGGTCAGTTCTAGGCTGCAAGAGGATGGCCAAGCCGAGTTTCTGGAACAACTACTGCTCAGTGATCTGTCTCCAGAACTTGTACAGTCTGTGGCCTGAGAAACCCCTGGTCCCTGGGCTGGGACTAATCCTTCTGCTGTTTCCGGGGACAGATAAGAGTTCAGGGCAAGGTCTGCATGTGTTTGACTTACTAGGAGTGTTCACAGTGACCTGGCCACTTTCTCAGAAGTTCCTGCAGCTCCTGGCGTGGGAGACTCGGGCAGCCCTCCTGATGCCACATTTCCAGGACGTGGTTTCATATGTTTAGAAAGGAGATGTGGAAGAAGAGGAGGCAATGAGAAAGACAGTACAATATATTGGCTGTTTCTGGACAGCAGTCACTATGAAGGACCTTTTAAAACAAAACAAACATCAACAATAGCAGTTGTGAAAAATATTTGTGTTGCCTAAGGGAAAAAAAAAAGAGAAGTTTCATTGTTTGAGGGACTCAGTGTGTCAAGTACTATCTCATTATTTAATCTTCGTAATGACCCAGAGATGCAAACATTTTGGTCCACGTTTTACACATGAATAAACTGAGCCTCCATGTCACACAGATAGAACGTTCTTTCCCAACCTCTGTTGGATTTTTCTACCCACTCTATCTTGGGATACTGGAGAAGAGATGGTAACTCCGGACCTAGGGCCAGCCACACAGAGGGTGTTTTCCCCAGAGCTCGCAGAGAGCTGGACACAGATGATGGTTGGAACTGCTCCTTTGGTGGAGGCACAGCGCTTGGCAATAGAGTGACATCAGAGGGACCCTTTTAAAGGGTAGTTATGTGCCTCTTTAAGCAAACCTTATTTATTTAACATTTGTAATTAGCATCTTGTAAAGAGATGGACCATCTAATGACAGGATTGCCCTGAATCACTTTAGGGTAAAGAGCCAGCCCATTTCAACCTATCTATGACCCATGGATCATTTCTTCCTTTTTTTCACTAAGAAAAATAAATACACTTATTTCAGATTGAAAATTTTGGAGCCTAAAATCATCTCTGTCAGGCAGTGTGGAGAGCAGGCCCAGCTGCTGACTGCCTTTTGTCTGGGGTCCATCTGGGAATCTGGAAGGTTCTCTTTGGTGACTGATTTGTTTAAGGCAAAACATAAAAGAAGGAAAAAAGGAAAAACAGGGATGAAGAAAGGGCAGGTATTGTAGTATCTTCTTGTACTGTCCTTTCCTTTTGCCACTTTGGGTCATTTTTCTGAGACGTGAACACCTGGAAGAGGGCTCACTTTGGTGAACTCTTCCTTCTCGGGCTGGACTTTGGAAAACTCCACCTTCAGGACCCCTGCCCTTGCTGCCTTGGCACCTGAGGCTGATGCCTCCCTTCCCCTGGACAGGACTCCAGGTCTCACGCTTTCTGTTGGGTCTGCGTCACGGTGAACTCTTGGCGTCAACTTCCTTTCCTGGGACTGCCGAAGTCCGCCTCCAAGTCTCTCAGCTTGGCATCCCCCTGCCCTTGCCAGGTCGGTTCTAAGCCACGAGAGAAACCCTCTGCAGGTCTGCTTGACTTACCGTGTTCTGGGATGATAGATGATGGGGGGGGGAAGATGGATTGGTCAAATGCTTCAACTCCCTGATCTCCGATACTCAGCTGTTGGGAAGACTGGGGTGAGGGCAGCAAGCCTCAGGCCAGCTTTGCGTCGTTACAGTGATCCGCTCAGGGGAGAGAGAGTAGCCCATAGGTGACTTAGGAGGGCAGTTCCTCCCACCAAGAAGCCAGAAGTTGGACTCTGTCCGACCTCATTCATTTGGAAATAAGCCCAGCTGCACCAAACAAAGCCGGCACGTGGTAGTTCAAGTATCTCTAATGGGACCCCCACATCCCCCACCCCCAAATCTCCCAAACTGTTTTATGTGCCAAGGCAAGAACTATTTTATTAAAACAAATATTTACAATGGCAGAATCTAATGATAAAGAGATGGATAAATACCTTGATATACAATATTTAAAAGACTATAAATAAACACATGATCTTCATTTATAAAATCAGTAACACCTCATGTATCTGGCACTTGATGACAAACGATTTTACATTTATCTTTTGGAATAAACTGTAGGTCCTTCTAAAGAAGTTACTTCCCTATCTCGTTAAACCATGTTTCAAAATGCTCCTATCTTCTGGGTTCAGGGTTCATCTATCAGACTGTCTGCTCGCCATTAGCTCTGCTGCCAATAGACACCTTTATAACCCCTCATTCAGCTTCCTCCTTGAGTCTGCTGTGGACATGGAAGCCAGGCGGCCATGTGTGTTAGGGTTGTTTGTAAATTAAGGGTAAAGGGGGTGCGAGGGTAGTCGAGTGGTAGAATTCTCACCTGCTGTGCAGGAGACCCAGGTTCAGTTCCCAGCCCACGCACTTCCCCAAAACAAACCAAACAAGCAAACAAACAAAAACCAAACAAATAAAAATTTGACGATTGGTGCTGCAATAATGGGATACTCACATGGAAAAGGAATGAAATGTGACTCCTGCCATCCTTCATATAAAAAAAAGAGTAAAGATAAATAAAATTTTAACGACTGGCTCTGGGGTGCTAGCCTATGGATAAAATATGCAGCTCTTTGGGAAATGGTCTTCGTTCTGGGTTTGCAGCTAGGTCTTGGGTTGGTAGAGAAGCCATGAAAGTAAGGTGTTTACCATCGGGTATACAGTCCACCCACGGATTAACTGAAATTCAGCCTGATTGTGTTGTTCTTCTTTGAAGTAGATACAGAGAATTTCTGGACTAATTTGAAATGGATTCCATAGTCCGCAGATCAAGTAAGCAGGCTGACACCAATCACAGGCAGGAGCCCTTTGAGAACTGGGTTTTAAATCCACTGACCTCCAAAATGCAAGCAGATGGGGATCTTGTAAGCAGAAGACCACCCAGCACCTCAGGTGCTGAAGCCAGCCCACCCCCAGCATGGACTCTTATTTTCTGTGTCTTGAAAGCCCACGAAACACCCAACCCCACCACAACCCATTGAGACAGCCTATGCCTCTATCAAAATTTGACGATGCTAAGTACCGATTTTAAGGATATATCATTCCCTTCTACAGACCATGAAAAGTAGACTGTCATCCCAAATGAAGCCACGTTTGGCACATCTAAGGTCATTTAAGTGAAGAGACACAGAGGCAGTGTAGAGGTTAATTGTACCAGTTCTGGAGTCCAGTTCCTTGGGCCACATCAGAAGACATTCCTTCTTGTGACAAGGCTGTGGCCACAGGAAAGGACAGCTGGTCTTTACAAATCCAAGGAATCTTTGCTTCCTCCCTTCCCTTTCCATGCACTGGACATCCAAAGAGGAACTCTTTAGAAGAGAGATCTTCCCAGCTAAGAAGGCGATGGCTGGAGATGTGGTCCTGAACAATAGTGGGTGGGATAGAGCATGGGTTGGTTTTAGCCAAAGGCCACATGAGTGAGAAGACCTCCAGCCTTCTCAGGAGTACAGAGTGACCATTAGCCACTGGACGTAATGGGAAAGCAAAGTATGGTCAGTTTAGACCCACCTTTTTCCCTATGCAGTCAAGGGAGCTCTTACTTCCCTGGCAACAGGTAGTCATGGAACTGGAGCTTGACACAGGACTTGGGGCCTCCTGCTCCCCACTCCTGGCGAGCCTTGAAGACAGGATGTTAATGGATGGTTTAGTCGGTAGGAAGGGAGCATAAATCAAGCTGAAATGTAATTAACCTTGACTTCTCATGGTGTCTGTGAATGATGACAGCCAAGACAGAGGCTGATTCTGTATTCAATTCACAAAGATTTTTTCCCCACGTGTGCTAGTTTGAAAGTATTATGTACCCCAGAAAAGCAATGCTTTAATCCTGATTCCACCTTATGGAGGCAGCTGTTTCTTTTAGTCTTCATTTAATAATGTAAGTTGGAATCTTTTGATTAGATTATCTCCATGGAGATGTGACACACCCAAATGTGAATGTTAGCTTTTGATTAGATGGAGATGTGACTCCACCCGTTCCAGGTGGATCTTGATTAGTTAACTGGAATCCTTTAAAAGAGGAAACGTTTTGGTGAAACCTCAGAAAAGACAGAATTGACAGAAACTTCAGAGCTGACAGAGAAAGCAGATGTAGACACGTGGAGAACTGTTGCTTCAGAGAATGGAGACAAAGATGTTTGGAGATGTTGGAGCCCAACAGACATCATCATGAGATGTTAAGCAAGCCAGAACCTGGAGAGAGCCAAGGGAAGCCAAGAGATGAAAGCCAACCCTGGAGAAGCAAAGTGAGGGACCCCCACAGTAACAGAGGCTGAAGGCAACAGAGCCCAGGAGCAAGGGACCATCAGCTGCCAACCACATGACTACCCAGCTGACAGAGGGGTTCCTGATACATCAGCCTTTCTTGAGTGAAGTTAACCTATTATTGGTGCCTTATTTTGGACACTTTCCATAGCTTTGGAACTGTAAAGTTGTAACTTATTAAATTTCCCCTTTTAAAAACCATTCCAATTCTGGTATATTGCATTCCGGAGGCTTATAAACTAACACACCATGAATTCAGTTTGGCATGCTCTTGGCAGCTCTGTGCAGGTGTGCAGGGGTAGCAGAAATCCACTAGCATGCATTCTACATGTTTGCACTTATAGGCCCATTTGTCTCCCAGTATTATGTGGATGTGATGAATAGCCCCTCTTACTCCCACAGAGGGGACCTCTGGGGAAGCCACTCCCCAGGACAATTACATCCAAACGACAATGCTGAGGCTGATGCCCGATGATGAAGATGATAATAGTTGTCAGAGAAAGCCCCAGAGTGAAGTTCCAACAAGTTGGCTGCCACCCCCTGCAGACCTTGAGTGGCCTTAAGGATCACCTCGTGGAACCAGAGATGATGAGAGCTGGAGAGGACCTTAGAGACCTCCCAGCCCAGCCCGCTCATTTCACACAATGTGAGGCAAGATCCCAGAGATTTGAACTGATTTCTCTGTGGTCTTGAAGTTAGATACAAAGGTTGTTGTGGCTTCAACCCAGGCCTTGGACCTCCCATCCAGTTCTCCTTTCGTGATGGCACATTGCTGTGCTGGAGCCCACTTGGGCTGTGAGCCCTGTTTCATGGGTCACCCAGCTCTGTACCTACCTCTATGGAAAGACTGCCCAGGTTCAGGGGGTGATGCCAAAGCAGTCAGGCATGGGACCAGGCAGCTCAGGGAACTCTGCCATCAGAAGAAATGAACCACTGCCCCTCCAGCCAAATATCACCGTCACACTTGTATATTGGAGTGACTGACTAGAGACATGCATTGAGGTCCCTATATCTTAAAAAGTTATTGCATAAAATGGACATTTGAGCTCAAGGAAGAAATTCCAGCTTTTCTGTGGCTTTTCTAAGCAGCCCACATAGAGGATGTGTTTCAGAAAAGAAGACTAAATGATTCAACTCCAGATGCAAATATCCTTGCAGTGAACATGGCCGCACACCACATGGGGCACACAGCACGTGCTCAGTGAATAAGTAGTTTGAAAGATCAAAGGAAACAACTGATATTGTACATCATTTTGTCTACTCTCAGGTAATACCTCTCTTCATTCATTCAACAGACATTTGTTAAACACCTACAATGTGCAAAGCATTAGTATGAGTTTCAAGAGGAGGATGCAGAGCCAAGACTGAATAGGGTCCCTGCTTGTGCATGGAGGACTGCACTTGAGATGAGGCATATTTCTGGCCTCCAAGTCCTACCTGATATGACTCTGGCCTCTTCAGATGCTTCTGGAGCCAGTTTCTCCTTGGATGCTGTCATCTAGCCAGGAGTGCACACTCTCTTCTGCTTAGCTTATTCTTCACTTTACCTGGACACCTCTTTCTTGTCTTTGAGGTTGCCTTCTCCAGAAAGGCCTTTGCAAACAACTTACCTAGCATAGCTCTATTACTTTCTGTGCTACAGTTCATTACTGGACCCAGGTATTCCCTCTCTGCATCCATGTCCTCTGCCAAGTGAATTTGAGCTCCTCTCATGAAAAGTATGAGGTATTTTTCCATTTGTTGAGTATGGGGTTGGCCATGTGACAGCAGAGTGAGTTACAAGCAGTAGTGTACCAGATCAGAGCCTGGAATCTGGAGGCCTGGTGGATTTAGGTCCTCGTACTTGTGTTCCTGCCATTGTTCTGAGAACGGCAAGCCTGGCCATGGCTTCCTCACCCTGCACTTGCATGAGCAAGCCAGCTGAGAGCCACAGACTCCCAGTTTGTGAGTCAGGAGCTTATGATATGCTGCTAAAGTGTGGGTTTTGTCACATGCATTATTGTGGCCACAGTTATTGGATGCGCTAAGCAGTCTCTTATTCCCTTCTTACCTACAGTATGTACCTAGTGAGTGCTCAGTAAATATTTGATGGATGAATAAATCAATGCAGTGCTAAATATTGAAGTTGGTAGAATTGAGGGCTCTTGGAGTCCTTCGCCTTCACAGAGTTGGAGCTGCAATGACCACCTGGACCTAAGATGATGTGAAAATGAGAAAGTCTCACCTCTGGCTTCTAGAGGCATATCCCTTTGCCATCTTTGGTTAAATTTTGGGAAACATCTGTGAAAATTCAATAGAAAGGAACAAACTGTTTTTTGTGTGTGTGTTGGAAACATCATGAACCAGTTACTTCCATACATCCCCTTATTTCAAGCATTCCATGCTGAACATGTGGGGGAACCCAATGTTGGCATCTGTGTTAGTTTGCAAGCTACCAGAGTGTGATACGCCTGAAACAGAATGGATTTTAAAAAAGGGGATTTATTAAAAATTGCAAGTTTACAGTTCTAAGACTGTGAAAATGTCCAAATTAAGGCAAAGCTATGAAAATGTCCAAACTAAAGTATCCAGGAGACGATACCTTGGTTCAAGAAGGCTGATGATGTTCAAGCTTTCTGTCTCAGCTGGAAAATCACATGGTAATGCCTGCTAGCTTTCTCTCTTCATTTCATAAGGCTTCCCGGGGACATTTTCTTTCTGCTGCAGAGGTCTCTGGTTCTGTGGGCTCTGTTGGTTCTGGTGGCTCTCATGGCTTTGTTGGTTCTAAGCTTTTTTCAAAATAGTTCCCTCTTAAAGGGATCCAGTAAGCAACCCCACCTTGAATGGGTGGAGAAACATCTCCATGGAAACCATCTCATTAAAAGTTACTACCCACAATTGGGTGGGTCTTATCTCTATGGAAAAAATAAAAAAGATTCCACCCAGAAATATTGAATATGGATTAAAGGACGTGGCTTTTCTGGGGTACATAATAGCTTCAAATCAGCACAGCATCTGTACAGCCACGTACGACCACACATTAAATAAATGAGCAGCTTCGAACCTTTGCCTTTGGAACAAGACAAGGCATAAATTAGTCTGGGTTAGAAGCGCCTACATCTCCCAGGCACACAGCCAGCCTCCGCCACAGCCAGTTGTTTCTGGACTGGCAGCCATCTTCCCTTGTGCTTGTACTAGAGACAGACAGGCACTCCATGGGGAGTGTGGAGAAAGCCCCAGCCCCCTTCTTCCCATCAGCTCACACTCCATGCTCTCTACACACAGCGTCAAGTGGGCAAAGTTCACAGAGTGAGTCTGGAGGCCGGGGCCTCTGTAGCCATTGAGTATCAGTGGACAGACATTCTCACCCACCACGAGCCCTGCTTTGAACTTAGGCTCCTGTGTGGGTGCTCGCAGCCTTGTACCCAGCTCCTTCCCATCTGAAGTCCCCGAAAGAGTCCCACCGCTTTACTGATCTGCCTCCTGAGAGTGTGGGGATCTGCTCTTATGGGGTTTGCTTTCAGTGGTTAATTATGTAATCAATTCTTTTTCTCCCCTCTCACCCCCATTCCCCACTTAGAAACTGGCACAAGGGTCATTTTCTCAAGCACGTCACTGGCTTTCAAGGCAGGTTAGGGACAGCTGCTTTGGAGACTGAAAGGTCTGGATGTGAATGCTGGGCAAATTATTTAACTTTTCTGAGCCTCAATTTCTTCCTCAGCAAACTGGGGCTTATGACAGGTTGTCGTTGAAGATAAAGTGAGAAACCGGATGTGCAAACCCTCAATAAATGTTAGCTATGAAATAGTAATAAATGGTGGGAAGGTTAGGTTCTGATGTCAACTTGAGCCAGGTGATGATGCCCAGTGGTCTGATCAGGAAAGCACTGGTCTGACCCTTTCTGCAAGGATATTTTTTGGCTGATTGAAAAACTAGAAGGCAGTTGTGTTAAATCATCAGTCAACTGATTGCATCTGTGACTGATTATATCTGCAATCAACTAAGGTGTGCCCCGCCCCCACCAACAAGATAATCCAATCAGTTGAAGACTTTGAAGGAAGAAAAGAGCCTCTTTCATTGCTTCTTCAGTTAGTGAAACTTTCCTGTAGAGTTCCTCAAGACCCTTCATCAGAGCTACCAGCTTCACAGCCTACCCTGTGGATTTTGGACTCTTGCATTCCCATGGTTGCATAAGATACGTTTATAAATCTCATATTTTCAGATCTCTCTTGTTGATTCTGTTTCTCTAGAGAACCTGACTAATACAAATGGTAAATAGTAATAAATGTTTTTGCTATCTACAAATCTGCTCCCTTGGGCCTCTGAACTCTGGAAGAAACACTGACTATGAGAGCACCTTGAGAAGGTCGAGCATCCTCCTTCCCCCTGCCTGGTGAGTGGGCTCCCTGCTGGTTCAGGACCCAACAGAACCCTAGTACCTACCTGCCTCCTCCATGGCAGCCCACAGCTGGACCCAGTTCAGATATCCTAGCCAGTTACTGTTCTATTTGTGGAAAACCTCATGTAAAGAACCAAAGCCAATGGCTCAGGAAGTCAGGTATTTCCAAACACCACGCAAGACCCCTAAAGACCTAGTGTAAATGCCACAGAAGGTCTGCTGAGGATATCTAAGGCTCATCACCAGGAACTGCTGCTGGGATAAGACCCTAGCAGAGGGTATATGCCAGGATCCCACCACTTCTCACATTTCTGTATGGAACAAGTCTTCTGAGAAAGGAGCAGTTTTTTCCTCATAGGGTATAGACCTATCTGGGTATAGGTTATTGAGCTTAACTTAAGCACTTGCAATTTTTAATAAATCCCCTTTTTAAAAAGCCACTCCAAATTTTAGGTGGCTCCAACTTTATGACTCAGGAAAGAAGGGGATAGCTCTGAGTAGTGATTGGAGAAGTAGGAAGGGGCCAATTTATGAAGGTCTTTCAATGTCATGCTAAGGAGTTTGGACTTTCTCTGCAGGCAAAGGGAAGTCTTGAAAAGCTTTTAATAAGAAAGAAGCATGATCAGATGTGTGCTTTAGAAATTCAGGAGACTACTGCAAGAGGATCTTTGAGGAGAAGAGAAAAAGAAGGAGGAGGGACTCAGTGAAGAGAGATTAGAGAAGATTTGGTGAGCTGTTGAGTATAAAGGGTTGAAGGGGAGAGAAATGTCCTACATAGCTTTGCAGAGTGGCCATTTCTGCACCATCCTGCAAAGAGGTGTAGATGAGACATGTTCTTACTCTGTGGGACATCAGCTGCTTCCATGGGTCTCTGAACTCCTGGATGCTCATGGTACTTGATGCATTAAGCTGATAACAAGATTAAGGTAAAATCTGTCAGTTGAGAGTTCCAGCCACAGCACTGTAGGCTACTATGAGCTATGCACACAGCAGTTGTTTGGCTTGTGGATGACCCCATTCAATGTCTGATATCCCCAGTTGACTCCCCGTGATGGCTATTCTAGCCCAAGCCTCCCTTGTCCTTGCTAGGAAAGGATGGAATGAGCTGGAACACAGGAACAGTGGGAGAAGTGATGGGATGGTGGTGATACATCAGCTACTATTTGGTGAAGCGAGACATTTTGACCTTGCCAATTTGTTATGGTTTTGATAAAAAAAAGCCAACTTATTGAGAAGTCAGTTGCAGGGAAGCTTAGGATGCCTCTTGTGCACTGTATTAAGTCATCTTTTAGAAAGTTAAAAGCTTGATAGTTGGTTTTGTAGACCATGTCCAAATACTTCCAGCATCAGAACTGAGTCCATTACCACCACACTCTACCTCTAGTTGAGCCTGTACAGTGGGCTAAGCACTGAGTTCATGCTCTTTATTTAGGTTTCTTCATTGATTCCTGGTAGGTGAGGGAGGTATTATCTGCCCCATGTTAAGACAGTGAAATGAGGATTGAAGGAGGTTTGCCATCTTGTTCAAGGTCATAGAGTTGGTGAGTAACAAGACTGGACCTGCTCCAATGTCTGTACCTTCCCTACACTGTCGTTGTGTTCCTGGGAAGACTGCTTTATGTATTTACCACTCTCAGACTATGCATTCTAGATGCTTCTCAGTAGAATGGATAATAAGTCTTTGATTAAATTATCCACTTAGAAAGGCAGAGGATTTGCTAGAAAAATTACAGGGCTGAGAATCAGGAGAGCTGGGTCCGCCGCATGTTATTTAATTTCCCCAGGCTCTAGTTTCCTTATCTGTAAATGGGAGAGTACTGCTCCTGCCAGTAAACAAACAGCTTAGGGACCTCAGGACTCTTGTAAATGTCTCTTATAAACCCAAAGAATTATTAATTACTGCCCCTGAAGCTGCTTCACCCTGACTATCAGGAAATGCAGTTATTATCAATAGCTGTAATTGATCACGTTATATTCAGTTCTGTCCAAGCCCTTTACATGCGTCAAACTCATTTGCATTCACATCTCAATCCAACAGAGCAGCTTCAGTACCACCTCCAGGCTTCCGATGAGGACCTGTGGTATCCTGAGACCAAGTGGCTTGTCTGAGCTCATGTACCAGGAGGTGGTGGGGTTGGAACTTCAGCCAGACAGTCTGGCTGCAGAGCCAAGCTCTCAGTCAACAACACGCATCCTCCTGCACAATGAAAAAGACACATCCAGGAGAGCCAGGATCACCTGGATGGCATCAAGGCTAAAGAGGGGCTGTGCGTGACCCAGAGCTGGGAAGAAAGAGAAAGAATCTACATAGGACAACATGCCCCTTTCCTCAACAGGAGTCTATGTCTAGACCAGCCATAGATTCTAATTACTACCCTTTCTGTGGGGTGGAAAGGGTGGGAAAGGGAGAGCAGTGGAGAGAGAGAAAGTTTGAGGGTGATTCTTATATCCTTGGGGCACAGTGAAGCCCCTGTTGAGACACCAATTTTGGCATGGCTTTGCTTACACAGTGGGAGAAATGAACTTAACCTGTTGTACCTAGAAAAGGCCAGGATCCTAGAATCACAGACTCCCAAATCTGAAGGAAATCTCAGACGTCAACTTGTTCAAGGACCCACCCATACTGGGGGATTCTTTCCTCAGATTTCTCAACATATAATCTGTCAATAATAGGTGCTCACTTTTTGACACGGCAGGCCTCCTGCCAGAAAGCTCCAGCCAGGGGAAACTTGTGTTAAGTCCAGAGGACACATGACACCTATTTCTGTCTCCAGAGAAGTATTTACAGGTATTTGTCCACTGTTACTCTTTCTCCCCTCCATTCTGAGCATCTAAATGTTTCTCCAACTATTCCTCATATGATGTTTATGAAATTCTCACCACTTTCTTCTAGACATTACACTTAGCTGGCATCTCTCTAAATGGGGTGCCCATGCTTGAACACAATCCTTCAGATGCAATTTAATTCAGCAGAGTATAGCCAGCTTATCACTTCCAAATTCTGATGTCATCAATTCCCAAATTATGGTTCAAGGAACATGTTCTACAGAGAAACAGTTTTGTGCTCAAATAAACCTGGGACATGTTTTGTATCTATGAACCCTTTTCTCCATTCGCCATGCACATTAATCAACAGTTAAATTTTGTTTAACTCAGAATTCCCCAAGTGCAATTGAGGATGGCACTTAACCCCTTTTATTTAATGGAACAGGCACCACAACCTCTTGGTTTCCAGTGCTTCTTAGAACACGGTTTCAAAAACACAAATCTAAATGATTTGATTAAATATAGCCTAAATTCATGTAAGCAGCAACTGAAATCATCACCTTATGTTAAGCTTGAGGTCAGCTAAATTAACCGGGTATCTTTTGTATACACTGTCATAAAATGAAGTCTCCTGCTCTAAACTTGTGCAAGCAATTTCCAAATGTAACAAAAAGGCAGTGCTTTATTTTCATCCAGATTACATGTCATCTTTGGGGTTTGGCACAGCTTGTCGAGAACATTTTGAATTTCAATTCTACTGTTGAGTATATTGATGGTTCCTCTCAGCTTTGTGACATATGCAAATCTAATAAGTCTATACTCCATGTCTTCCTCCAAGACACCGAGCAAAAGTGGAGGCATGAACAGGGCCAAGGGCAGAAGCAAGGAGATCTCATCTAGAATTATTCTTCTTATGTCATATTTGTAGAACTGTTTGAGAATGGTAATAGGACTTGCTATTATAACATTACGATTCTCCACCTCACATTTCATCATTTATTATGGGAGACTTTTCCAAATATTTTGCCAAAATTGACAGTAGTTCCCTCATCTTTCTGGATTGATGGGGATGTGATAGACCAACTATACTTTGCTGAATCAAATTGCATCTGACGGATTGTGCTCAAGCCTGGCACCATATTTAGAGAGATACCAACTAATTGTGATGTTTAAAAGAAAGTGATGAGGATTTAGTAACCAGATCACATGAGGAATAGTTGGAGACATATTTAGATGCTTAGAATGGAGAGGAGAAAGATTAAGAGGACACAAATGGACATATTAGGTATTTTGTCTATTAGGGATCTAGGTGATACTAGGTGATACTCAAAGGACTAAATGAAAGTGATTTCCTATATATTCTTTGAATTCTTATCTTCAGACAGTTTTCACTTTAAATGGACGTTAGCCACTTCCCTAGAAACATCTTAGAAATATTTTAGGGAAGGTGGATTCTTGTGTTGTATAATTTCTCATTTCTAAAGCCTCTTCTTCTGGCTCATTCACTGATAACTGAACCTGACTTTGAGAAACTATCTGGAAATTATTTCAAAACCCTGAATTATACAATACAGTACCCTTGGCTGTAATTTGTATGGGTTTGGAAGTCTTGGCTTCATAAAAAGGAGAAGCTATAGCATTTTAAGGAGCAAATTGCCTTTAATTGTCTATTTTACCTTCTATACTTTGAGGTTCTCCTTCCTGGAGAAGTTGACCTATTTCTTCCATGTTTTTCTTTCCTTCCAACAGAGATATAAAATATAAAATATTTCATATGGATTTTAATCTTTTCTCTTGGTTTGTCCCAAGCTCCACAGGAAGGCATTTATATTATCATTTGCCATCCTCCTAGGGAGTATGCCCCCTTCTCCCCAATTTTTGCAGATTTATCAATTCCAATATGAGCTCATCAGCGAGTATCCTGGATGGGCTGGTCAATACCTGATCTCTATTTGCCAGATTGAGGAAATGGTACAGTTCTCCCACATAGAATAAATTCCATATATTCTATATATAAATATGCCAGGAAAGAAGTACTCACTTATTCCTCTCAAACTATCAAAATGGCAATAAGACTCTTTTTCACTGCTATATATTGCTACTCATTCAAACTACGCAAGGAAATAATTATCTGCAAAGCTATGTAAGTATCTTTGCTGATTTGTCAGACCACATAAATCACCCTGGGGTAAGAGGCTATTCCGTGGAGACAGTGCTCTGCAATCCACCCACCCACCATGGGGAAGAGATATAGACACAGAGTTTAGAAGATTGGGGATCCCCCTGCATCCTACAGGATGACTCTGAAATCCTTACTTGACCATGTCAGGATCTTCTGCCCAGCTGAACAGCATTTATTTCCAGATACTGAGGAGGAAGCCAAATGGCAGAAGGAAATCCTCATACTCATTAGATGGCAGAGTGGCACTGCTATATTGCACAAGGAGTGTGACTAACATGTAATAAGCTCTGGGGTCTCTTAAAACTTTTCCTTTTTTTTTTTTAACATGGGCAGTCACTGGGACTCGAACCCGGGTCTCTGGCATTGCAGGCGAGGACACTGCCTGCTGAGCCCCGTCACACCACCCTCTTAAGAACTTTTACAATGTGCTCTTCCTGAGTTCCAGGTCCAGAGAACCCCAGCAGAATAGGGTTTAAGACACTGACTTACAGGGAGCTGTAATTCTCAGGCTGGATTCTGTCATGACGCTTCAGAAATTCTGCAAACAATTTGGTTTAAATTTTATGGTTAATAAAATGACATCAGCCTGAACTCCAGATTTCAATTTTGGAGTTCATCAAAAGCAACTCTTTATGTTAACACTTGACTTTAAAATATATAAATGAAATACACACACCATAAACTTGAAGTTATAAATTTGAACACATACTCATAAAACACAGTTTTTATCTGTTTCATGCATATTGGGATTCTCCATCTGATTTCATTTGCTAAAAGGACTGCAGCAGAAAATGCTTGGAAACCTCTGGTATGGAAGAAAACTTTTATAAACAATCAAGATTCTGGTTTATCCTTTCTGGTTACATTAAGCAAAATACCAGGGGAGAATAAAAGAAATTTGGGAGGGCAGATAAGTTGTGAATTTAAATTGTGTTACTAACAGGGGCAGTTGTTCCTCCTGTTTTAATGACATTGCTCAAAAGTCAGACCCCAGATTTCTAGTATTTTTCTCACCCGTTTGCTAAATGGATTTAGTGTCTGGCAGGAAGGGACAGAGTGGCCTCTTGAGCGATGCATTCATGCGACGGATGTTCTCCTCATGCTCAGAGCTGGGTGGGTCCAGGAAAGAATTCCAGGAGAGCATGTGTATAGCCCTGGTTTTTGCTCATCCCTGCCTCTTTTTCCAGTCCCTCTTCTTCTCCAGGTGACCCTGCTCCCTGGCTCCTCCAGACCCTTCATTCTCTGCTCACCCACCACCCACCTGTATGCCCAAAACTGATTCTAGATGCTGCTGTCTTCCATTTTCTCAGCACTCAAAGCCTAAATGAGCTTCTAGTACAGTTAATCAATGCTGTTTCCAAAGAAAGACGGACATAGTCACAGGAGCATTCTGGAGACAATGACTCCACTTGCTTGTCTCAAATCTTGAGAACATGAATGGAAAGGGGTAGTTTGGGGCTAGGTGGTTTGAAATCACAGTTTATACACAAGGTCAGGCCCATGCAAGTGTGTACTCCCTGGAACTGTATGCTCTACTCTGTCCCCTGTCCTCCTGGGCTACCTGCCCCTTCCATCATCCCACCCCCCCCCACCCTGGCCAACGAAACTTTTCAAAAAGTTTAGTGAAGAATTCATCTTGCCCTTCATTTTGGTCTACTGTTTTCTGTTGGAACAGACACAAAGACAGATTTAATTGTTCATCTCCTTAAATAGATTCTTGTGCAGACACTCATGTCTCAAAACATCCAAAGCTTTGAGTAAACAAATGCTGTTTTGTTCATCTGAAGCTCTCTCTCTCTCTCTTTTCCCAAACTGAACACAGAGAAGAGTAAGAAATAGGGTTCTGGCGAGTTACTTGATAGTTAACCTGAAATTGTTATCTACCCAAATCCACAACCCTCCAAAGATCTCTGATGCTGATTAGCACTGATCCTAAATAGAAATATCTGCCTTTGAAACATCTGCATATTCAGCATCTATCCTTACATACATCCCAGTAGATATAAGCCTCACTTTTGGGCCTTGCTAAGTATCTCCACGTACACAGAATTAGTGATGCAGAAAGAGGAACTCTGTGCTATGATTGGTTCCAAGGTTTTGGCTCCTTGCTCCAGTGCTCCAGGTTCTCTTTGTGCCTCCACTAGCCCATCACTTTCCCCACCTGTCTTATCTGTAGAACAAGTAAGCTAAGACTCCTGAAAAGGCACTGTGACAAGGCAATTCATTAAAGAACAATCTAAGACATATTTTGTCTCACTTAGAAATAGGTCAGCAAGACTTCTACTTCAGAACAAGATAGACTAACAGGCACCAGATTTTCTCTCCTATCTAAAACTAAAACACATAGATCAAGTATGTGAAGCAAAGATTTTCAGGCTTTCGGCATGAGGCAGGTCAGGACAGAGATTCCTGAGAGAGGGAAAGCAGGGAAGGTGAACTCCCAGGCATGGGTGCAGGGAGGGGGAGCCCAGGTAGAAGCTGGAAGTCTCCCTGCATTGAGGAGACAGAGCTGGGAGATTGAGAAGGCCAACACAGCCAGAGTTCAGAAGGCAGAATACCAGAGAGGAGAGAGATACATGGAAAGAATCTTCTGGAGATCTATAAGGATGGTCCTCAGGACTTCAGATGAGTACTGAACAGCACATGCCTGCAAGGAAACTACCCAAGATCAAGGAAAGAATCACCCAAAAGGAGTGGTGGGAAGAAACCCCAGAGCTCACACAGGCCCGGAATAGTTTGTAACTGTACCAGCCAAGATGGAAAACTTTGTAAATCACTGGGAGTTGGGGAGAGTACCAAGAAGGGTACTTGGTCCTGCCAAGCAAATTTTAAAATCAAGCCTCCAAAGGATCACACTTTTTCTCAGTAGTTCAACAAATTAAAAAGCAAAACTAAAGGATATTTATAGGAGTACAAAAATATGCAGCACCCAACACATCAAAATTCACAATGTATGGTTTCCCAATCAAACATCATCAGACTTGCAAAGAAGCAGGGAAAATAAAACCCATAATGAGGATAAAAATTAATCCTTAGAAAAGAGCCAGAAATGACATAGGTAGATGAGAACAGATATAACCATACTCTAAACAGATGCCACTATATTCCAAATGGTCAAAAAGAGAGAGGAAAGATTGACCATCCTATTTTTGGGAGAAAAGACATGAAAAAAAATTTTGAAAAGACCTAAAACAAACTTCTAGAGATGAAAAAAAAAATACAGTGTGTAAGATGAAAACTACACTGGATTGGATTAAAAGAGATTAGACACCACAGAAGAGAAAAACGACTGAACTTGAAGATACAGCAATAAAAACTTTCCAAAATGAAACACAGAAGAAAAGAAACTGGGGAAACAAAAGAGGGATAAGCATAGAATACAGTCAGCCTAACATGAGCTGTTGGAGTCCTTGAAGAAGAGAAGAGAGGGTAGGGCACAGAAAAAAAAATTGAAGAAATGATAGCCAATTTTCCCCCCAAATTTAATAAAAATTTAAGCCAAGAAAATTAAGGAAGCTCAAGCACAGGAAACATGAAAAAAATACATAACAAGAAACATCATAATCAAAATTTTTAATACCAGTAATCAAGAGATATCTTAAAACAACCAGAGGAAATAAAGGCTTATTATGTACAAAGAAACACAAAGAATGACAAAATTCATTCTGGGAAACAATGCAAGCCAGAACACAGTGAAGAAAACTCTTTCAAGTACTGGAAGGAAAAAAAGTCAACCTAAAATTATATACTGAGTGAAAATATCTTTCAAAAAGAAATCCCCCAATATTTGGAAACTAAATAGTACACTCCTAAATAATCCAAGGACTAAAGAAAAAATCAAAATGGAGTAGAGAGCATTTTGAACTGAATGAAAATGAAATACAATATATCAAAATTTATGGGATGCAGCTAAAGTGGTTCTGTGAAGGAAATGTATAGAACTACACTGCTGTTCTAGTCTGCTAGCTGCCAGAATGCAGTATACCAGAAACAGAATGGCTTTTAAAAAAGGGGATTTAGTAAGTTGTTAGTTTACAGTTCTAAGGTCGAGAAAATGTCCCAATTAAAGTAAGTCTATAGAAATGTCCAAGCTAAGCTAAGGCATCCAGGGAATGATACCTTGGTTCAAGAAGGCCAGTGAAGTTCAGGGTTTCTCTCTCGGCTGAGAAGGCACATGGTGAACACAGAGTTTCTCTCTCATCTGGAAAGGCACATGGTGAACACAGTCAGGGTTCCTCTCTCATCTGGAAGGGCACATGGCAAACACGGCGTCATCTGCTAGTTTCTTCTCCTGGCTTCCTGTTTCATGAAGCTCCCTGGGAGGCATTTTCCTTCTTAATCTCCAAAGGTCACTGGCTGGTGGACTCTTCTTCTCGAGACTACATTGTTCTGCTCTGCTCTCTCTGAATCTCCCATTCTCCAAAATGTTTCCTCTTTTATGGAACTCCAGTAAACCAATCAAGACCCACCCAAATGGGTGGAGACATGTCATCACCTAATCCAGTTTAACAACTACTCTTGATTAAATCACATCTCCAGGGAGAGGATCTGATTACAGTTTCAAACAGACAGTATTGAATAGGGATTAATCTACCTTTATGAAATGGGATTTTGATTAAAACATGGCTTTTCTAGGGTTCATACATCCTTTCAAACCAGCACAACTGTCTATATTAGAAAAGAAGAAAATCTCAGTAAATGATATAAGTTTCCACTTTGAGCAACTAGAAAAAGAGAACAAATTAAATACAAAGTCAGGAGATTAAAAGAAATATTAAAAATAAGAGAAATCAGTGAAATAGACAACAACAAAAAATAATAGTGGAAATCAATGAAATTAAAAGCTGATTCTTTGAGCAGGTTGGTAAAACTAATAAACCTTTCACCAGCCTAATAAGAAAACAAAGGAAGAAGACATAAATGATCAATATAAGGAATGAGACATGTGATATCCCTAGAGAAACTATGTATACTAAATATTGTGAAGAACTTTATGCCAATAAATTCAACAATTTAAATGAAATGGACACATTTATTTATAAAACTCACTCAAGAAGAAATAGATCACATGAATAGCCTTATATCTATTAAAGAAATTTAATTTATAATAAAAACCTTCTCACAAAGAGAACACCAGACCCAGATGGCTTCTTATCAGCCTGACTTCATTGTAAAATTATAAGAACTGTTCAAGGGAGAAATAGTAACAATTCCAAATAAATTGTTCCAGAAAATTGAAGGAGAAATGCTTCCCCTTAATTCTGTGAAGACAGCATTATCCTGAGCCCAAAATCAGATAAAGTCATTACGAAAAAAAAAAGCTTCAGACTAATATCTTTCATGAATATAGATGCAAAAAAATTTACCAAATTTTAGCAAACTGAATTGACCAATATATGTAAACATGATAATACATCACAACCAAGGGGATATATGCCAAGAATGCAGGGTTGGATTATCATTCACCATTTTAACACGTTAAACTGAAAGGGGGGCGGGGTCATAATTATGTCAATAGATACAGCAAAAGTATTTTTAGAAAACCTAACACAAATTACTGGTACAAATTCTTGGAAAACAAGAATAAATGGGAACTTCCTCACTCTCTTAAAGGGAATTTACTAACAACATGCAGCTGGATCATGCATACTTAGTGGTAAAAATTAAATGCTTTCCCCCTAAGATAAGGGAAAAGGCAGATTTGTTTGCTCTCTGCACTTTTATTCAGCATTTCTATTGTATTGGAGTCTCTAGTTGGTGCAAGAAAAAGGAATGAAGGAATCCAGATTGGAAAAGGAGAATTAAAGATGTCTTTATTCATAGACAACATGATCACCTAAGTGGGATATCTACAATCTATGCAATTTCCAAAAAAACTACCAGAGCTAGTATCTGAAGGGTTGCAGGACTCAAGATCAATATGCAAATACTAATTGGGTTTCTGTAAACTAAAAAAGATTAGAAATTGAAAATTTTTTAAAAAAACCATACCATTTAAAATAGCATGAAAAGATGTAATGGGGTAATTATACAAAAGATGTGCAAGATCTGTACACTGAAAACTACAAAACTTTTCTGAGGAAAATATAAAACCTAAATAAATGTAAGATAAACCATGTGCATAGATCAGAAGACTTATTCTTGGTCAAATGCCAATTGTCCTCAAGCTATCTGTAGATTCAGTACCATCCAAGTCAAAATGCCAGCAAGCCTTTTCTGTTTGTTTGCTTGTAGAAATTGACACACTACCTCTAAAATTTATATGAAAATGCAAAGGACCTAGAAGAATCAAAACAGCTTTGAAAAAAGAACAAAGTTGGAGGGTTTACACTTCCTGATTTCAATTACTATAAAGCTACCATAATCAAGACAGTGTGATCTGGGCATAAATATAGGTAAATCCATCTAAGGAACATAGAGTCCAGAATAGACATACACATTTGTGGTTAAATGCCAAGACCATTCAATAGGAAAAGATATAATCTTTTCGACAAATGGTGCTGGACAATTAGATAGACACACGCAAAGAGATCCTTACTTCATCCCATATACAAAAAGAAACTTGAAATGGGCCATAGACTCAAACATAAATACTAAACTATAAAACTTTGTAAAGAAAGCATATTTGAGATTTCAGATTTGGCAAAGATTTATTAAATATGACACAGAAAGCACAAACTATAAAAGAAAATAATAATCAATAAATTGAACGTCATCAGAACCCAACATTGTTTCCTATTAAAAGACACTTAAGAAAATGACAACTTTCAACTCAACAATAAGAAGAAACCCAATGTTTTAAAATGGGCAAAGATTTGAATATACACCTAACAAAAAAAGACATACACATGGAAATATTGGAAAATACAGATTATAATTACAATGTGACACCACTACAAAATGCTTGCAAGGATGTAGAACAAGTAGAATTCTCATATAATTGCTGATGGAAGTGCAAATGGTACAATCTTTTTGGAAGACAGTTTGGCAGTTTTTTCAAATGCTAAACACACACCTACCATGTGACCAGCCAGTAGTGTGCTGGTGCCAGTTCAAACCAGCTTGAGAGAACTGAATGTACTTTGTTCAGCTCTTCCCAGCTCCTTGTTCAGTGACATCAGGTTGGTTGCTCAATGTTGGCCAGGGTGGGAATATTTTTACCATGGAAATTGGCAAATGCTGTAATCAGATTTTTTTAAACTGTTCTTTTTGTTTTTTGAGGTTTTGGGAAGGGATCTGGGGGAGCCAGTTTATCAGCCCACTACCAGGCCAGTCATTTTAATCCTAAGTATGTATCTAAGACTGCCAGTTAATGGAGGTCTCCCCTCATCTGAACAGCTGCTGCTCAACTCTGGAGAAGCATCTGCCCCCTGAAGCCAACTCTGCTTCCCCAGGACAAAGGAAGGTTGGTGCAGATGCTCCTCCTTGATGCCTTTCTCACACCCTGTGCATATAAATGCTTGCACTGGCCACATTATATTGCAATTCACTGCCTCTATGCCAGTGTCCTTCCCAGACTATGAGTTTCTGGAAGGCAGGGGCATGACTGCCTCCCAGGGAGCTTCATGAAGAATGTATTCAAGGGAAGTGAAAGCTTATGCGCTCATACAGATTTGTACATAGATATTCACAGCAGCTTAATTGTTAATAGCCCCAAACTAGAAACAACACGGATATCCATGAAACAGGAAGCCAGGAGAGAAAGCTAGTAGATGACATCGTGATTGCCACATGCCTTTCCAGACAAGAGAGAAACCCTGACTGTGTTTGCCATGTGCCCTCTCACTTAAGAGAGAAACCTTTAACTTCATCAGCCTTCTTAAACCAAGGTATCTTTCCCTGGATGTCTTAGATTGGACATTTCTATAGGCTTGTTTTAATTGGAACATTTCCATGGTCTAAAAACTGTTAACTTGCAACTTACTAATTTCCCCTTTTTAAAAGCTATTCTGTTTCTGGTATATTTCATCCTGGCAGTTAGCAAACTAGAACAGATTTTGGTACCAGGAGTGGGGTGCGGTTTGCAAATACCAAGCATGTTGGAATGGCATTTTAAATGGATAAGGGGAAGATTCTGGAAGAGTTGTGATAAGCTTGATAGAGAAGGCCTGCAATGTTTTGAACAGACTGTTGGTGGAAATGTGAATTCTAAAAATACCTCTGACTAGGCTCTATACAGAAATGAGGCACGTGTTATTGCAGACTGGAAGGAAGGTGATCCTTGTTTTAAAATGGCAAATAATCTGGCAAAACTAACTAGTGGCTTTTGCTGGAAGGCAGATTTTAACAGCCATGAACTTGGAAAGTGTAGCCTGGTTTCTCCTTGTAGCCTGTAAGTCACTATAGTGAAATGTAACAGGAAGGAAATAAGCTGAGAATTGAACTCTTGGGTACAAAGAAACCAGAAACTGGAGTTCTGGAAAATTCTGGGCCTTCAGAAAAGGAAACTCCAGAGAATAGTGCCCAATGTGAAGATTTAACCAAATATGAAACCAGTCAGCCATTTCAGAGAAAGCCAGGACTGGACATGGAGTTATCCAGGAAGGATTTGTGGAAACTTCTTATATCTGATGGGTATGAGCTGAGGCTACTGCATAGAAAGCTTAATGAGAGTGTTGCAGGATCTGTATAAAGAGAACCACTGCCAGCTGGGACTGAGAGGGACAGAGAAGGAACACATTGGAGGAAAAATAACTTCAGAGGCAAAGCCAAGGAGGCTGGGATCTAAAGTCAAGAAGCTTTGGACCAGGAGAGTGAACCCACCCAAGCACATGGAGAGAGTGAGTTTGCCCAGAAGGCAGAGGATGGGCCTTGCATCTTGATGCAGTGGAAGAGTTATGCTGCCTCAGGCCTTGGAGGGGGGTGAAGCACATTCCTTGGGCTTTAGAGAGAGCCTGGCTGCCACCACATGGAGGGGTTGAGTATGTGCCCCGGATATGGCAGAGAGCCCACGTGCAGCCCCAATCCTTGGAGAGAGTGGAGCCGAGAAAAAGGTAGTCTCTCCAGTGTACTCAAGGTTGCATTTAGAGAGAAAGACAGGCCACTATGTAGGCCTTTGGAAAGGGTGGGACTGCCACTTTCTAAAGCCCTGAAGATAAATGACTCTCAGACTTTGAAATCTAATGGACTTTACCCTGCAGGTTTTTGAAACTGTATGGGTCCGGTGACCCCTGTGTTCCTTCCTTCCTATGGAAATGTGTGTATGTATCCTATGAATGTTCCTCTTTTGTATGTTGGCAGCAAATAACTTGTTTTGAGTTTTTACAGGTCTTGAGCCAGAGGAGAACTTTGTTTTAGGACAGACCATGTGTGTAACTAACTTTGAGATTTTGTACTGGTTTTAACTTGTATTGTATTTGTATTGTTACTGAAATGGTTTGTTTCTCTGATATTGTTATGGAATGAATGTATTTTGTATATGGGGAAAACATGTCGTTTTTAGGGTCCAGAGGGTGGAATCTGCTGGTTTGAAAGGATGTATGTACCCTAGAAAAGCCATGTTTTAATCCTAATCCCATTTTATAAAGGTAGCCCGTTCTTCTAACCCCTATTCAATACTGTATGTTTGAAACTTTAATTAGGTCATCTCCCTGGAGATGTGACTCAATCAAGAGTGGTTGATAAACTGGATTAGGTGGAGACATGTCTCCACCCATTCAAGGTGGGTCTTGATTACTTTACTGGAATCCTATAAAAGGGGAAACATTTTGGAGAAAGCTGGAAATTCAGAGAGAGCAGAGCAGAATGGCACAGCCATGAGAAGCAGAGTCCACCAGCCAGTGACTTTTGGAGATGAAGAAGGAAAATGCCTCCCAGGGAGCTTCATGAAACAGGAAGCCAGTAGAGAAAGCTAGCAGATGGCACCATGTTTGCCACGTGTCTTTCCAGATGAGAGAGAAACCCTGACCATGTTCACAATGTGCCTTCTCACTTGAGAGAGAAACCCAGAACTTCATTGGCCTTCTTGAACTGAAGTATCTTTCCCTGGGTGCCTTAGAGTGGACATTTCTATAGATTTGCTTTAATTGGGACATTTCCACGGTCTAAAAACTGTTAACTTGCAGCTTATTAAATTCCCCTTTTAAAAAGCCATTCCATTTCTGGTATATGCATTCCAGCAGCTAGCAAACTAGAGCAAAGACACTCACTTGAAGTGTCTTAATTAAATGTGTCTTGAACTATTAAGTGTCTTAAACTATTAAATGTCAAAGCTAACACTCAGACCTACACTGGTATTGTTTGCTTTCCAAGCCCATCATTTTGGACTTCCACTTCTGACCATGAAAGAGTAAGACTGTTCTGTGTTACCCTCTCACCATAAACAATTAAAATTTGGATAAAATATAAGAAACAACTGTTTTCAGACAGCAGGCAGCTGAGGACTGTGATTCTAAGAGAAAGGAAACAAATGCCTAACATTCTCACTGAATTGAAGAGACAGAGTCCAAAGTTTAGGAACACCAAAGAAGCAAGACTTTGCTGGGTAAAGTATCTGAGAGGAGGGGCTACACAAGGAAAGCTCCTGAAATCTGCACAGGGATTCCCTTTAGTCTTTGGCTGAAATCAAATCTGTGCATAGATAAAATGAAACTCCACAAGACTGGATAAGAATAACTTCCTTGGAAAGAAAAATTACCTGGAACTATAAGTAGAACAATTTCTGGAGCTCAGGAGGATTGGAAATAATTTAAATACCCACTATCTAAAGTTGAGCGATTTTTGAATACATGAGGCCTTCAGTAGAAATCCCAGATGGTCCATACCTTAGAAATGGGGCAAAATTAGCCCTAGAATGAAAGCTTCTCTAGACCTGTCCTAAAAACACTTGTGCTGGTTTGAAAAGATTATGTACCCCAGAAAAGCCTTGTTTTAATCCTGATTCAATCTTGTGGGAGCAGCCATTTCTTTTAAATCTGTTTCAATACTGTAGGTTGGAATCTTTTAATTAGATCATCTCCATAGAGATGTGATACACTCAATTGTGGATGTGATCTTTTGATTAGATGGAGATGTGAATCCAGCCATTCCAGGTGGGTCTTGATTAGTTTACTGGAATCTTTTAAAAGAGGAAACATTTTGGAGAGAGTCAGAAAGGACAGAAGCCTCAGAGCTGACAGAAACTTCAGAGCAGAGCTGACACAGATGCTAACACTCAGAGAACAGTTGCTTCAGAGAACAGAGACCTGAATGTCTGGAGATGCTTGGAGCCCAGCAGACATCACCATGAGATGTTAAACAAGCCAGAACCTGGAGAGAGCCAAGGGAAGCCAAGAGATGAAAGCCAGCCCTGGAGAAGCAAAGTGAGGAACCCCCACAGGAACAGAGACTGAAAGCAACGGAGCCCAGGAGCAAGGGACCAGCAGATGCCAGCCACATGACTTCCCAGCTGACAAAGGTGTTCCTGACCCATCGGCCTTCTTTTATTAAGGTATCTTTCCCTGGATGCCTTAGTTTGGACAGTTTTATAGGCTTAAAACTGTAAACTTGTAACTTATTAAATTCCCCTTTTAAAAGCCATTCCAGTTCTGGTATATCACATTCCAGAAACTTGCAAACTAGCACAGCACTTAAAAACAAAACTTCAAAGGATCCAAATAATCTTCAACTTAACTACCTGCCAGATTACAACAAAACCCAACAGTAGACAACTTAAATTTACAATGCCCAGCATCCAGTAAAATATTAGAAGACATCAGAAGAAGTTGGAAAGTGGGATCCATGGCCAGGAGACAAAAACAGACTTTAGAAATGACAGTGATGAAGGAATAAGAAGATAAGGACATTAAAACAGCTATTATAAATATGTTCCATATTCTCAAGGATGAACATAATAAGAAGCAAAATATAATACATAAAAGGACCCAAATGGAATTTCCGGAACCAAATATGATCATATCTGAAGTGAAAAATACACAGGATGGGTTAATAGCAGATTGTTAGACCCCGAAGAATAAAGCCCACCATTTTATTTAATGCTCACTATACCTCTAGCTCTAGAGAAATTAAGAAACTTGTCCAAGATCATAAAGGTAAGAAGCAACCAAGCTATAATCTAACCCATCATCCATCTCTAATGCAGGTAGTTATTCTGCTCTGAAAAGAAACAACAACAATGTGATGTCATATTTCTATAGCAATTTAAAGTTCATATGTTTCTTTGGATGCCACTTTTACACATAGAGCCAGTTCCTATGACAACTCTCTTCTGTTTACTGATACACAACAAAAATAAAGCAGTGTCTGTTGTCAGGAGTGAAATTCAGCTTATTTTATTTAGCCTTACTATTTTCATCTATAAAATGATTAAGTTATAACATATGTATGGACGTGCTTGTATGTGTGGAGTGTTATACAGGGTTAAGCATTAAATAGCTCTGTAACAAGACAGATAATGGCTTTAACACCAGGCTGCTGTTCGCCTACATCCTCTAGCTGGTATGTAGTCTGAGAAGTTCACATTCCTTCAGCAGAAACAATCAACCTAAGCATAGGTATCTAATCAGAAAACTCAGAGGTCATTAAAGGTATCGAAGGTGTAAGAGCCAATCTAGATGGTCTACCTGTGACTCAACAACCCCAATAACACACTATATCAGAGAAAGAGAACTTTCATTTTGAGTCATGATGTGTGACTTTAGACAGTTCACTTAACCTAAGAGCATTTCTTCATCAGTAAAATAGGAATAAAGCTACCCAATTATAATAACATTGTTCAGGGATTGAATGAAATAATAACAATTCAAAGGGCTTAGCACAATGCTGGCAAACCCTAAATTAATATTAGTTTTAACCATTATAATAAATGAGAAAGCAGTCTATATACTATAAAGCATCTTAGAAATGTGAGGGACTGATGCTCTCAGTCTGAATGCTGTCCTCCTCTAACCTGAGTCCAAAGGAAGAACACATTTGAGTTTGTCTGTAGATGGCACTTGTCTGGCCGCCTTCACCTACCCCTTTCTTAGCCCTCACAGCCAGTCCCAGAAGTTCACCTGTCATTCCAGTCTCCTTTCCATTCCACCTTCCCCCAGGGGTTCTGCAGCTTGATTAGGTATCCAGGTCCGAGTCCATATTTGCAGGGCACCTGCACAAAATAGGAAGCAGTTTACCTGGCTAGATAGAGGGCCAATTTCAAGTATCCCAGATATGCAAGTGAGACTCAGGCCTGGAGCTGAAACCTTGAAACAGGAAATCAAAGGTCTTGGGAGAGTTGGTAGAGGAGAATGAGGTTCTGCTACTTACAAGCAATGAGACCGAGGGCCAACTACTCAAACATTCTGTACTTTAGTTTCCTCATCTGTAAAATGGGGCTAATAGTCATCCTTACCCATCCTTACCAGAGGGCTGTTATAAGGAGTAATGAGTTAACATTTATAAGGAATTAAGAAAGTATAGTGCTATACGAATCTTGTTAAATAAATATGAAAATAAATAAAAAGTTCTTGCAACAAGCAAAGAAACATGCTTGTTGGTGACCTAAGCAGAAGAAGGAGTTGAAGAAATTGAAAGAGAAATTAAAGGAAATTGAAGGACTTTGGAGGAGTCAGGTACCATAAAGATTATCAGAAGTTTTTTGGGATGGAAACTTCCAGTTTCTTATCTTTGTGCTTTTGCTCATGATGCTCCCTTCAGGAATGCCCTTCTTCCTTAGTACAAATCTACCTAATTTTTCAGGGGCCAACTCAAATGTCACCTCCTCTGTACAGCCTTCCTTGGTTTCCTCTGACCCTAGTGAGGTGAACGTCTTCTCTCCTACCTTTAACTCTTCAAGCCCTTCTATGCTGTCTTCTCTCAGTTTCTAACTTGCTTTCTCATCATTTTCTACTGTGATTTATCTTCATATTTGACTGTAAACTCTCTGTAGGCAGGACCCCTGTGACTTTTTCCCTCGATGCCTAGTTTAGCTTGAAAGATAGGTAGCAATTGGAAGATCCTGGGAGTCAGCTGAAAAGGAGCCTCTGAGAAAGAAGCAGGACTTTGGGGGAGAAGAACCAGATATATGGGCTGTCGCTGGCAGCCCAACAGGAGGTTTGTGAGGCCCAGGGGGTTAGATGGCCCATCGGCTGAGAGCTGACCCAGGGGAGGAGAAATGGGGATTGGTGGTTGGAGGCAGCATAAGGAGCACAGGGAGCCCACCATCTGCTTTGGTGAGCCCTGGGGGACTCGCCAGGGACTTTACCACCCAGACTGGGTACAGATACTAACACTCATGAAGACTAACCATGGCCTTGGCAGGAGGTTCTCAGAGAGGGAAACAGAGAATCATAGTCAAACCAAATTCCTGACTCCTGTGAGTGTA
Source organism: Myrmecophaga tridactyla (assembly GCA_004026745.1). Taxonomy (NCBI): domain Eukaryota; kingdom Metazoa; phylum Chordata; class Mammalia; order Pilosa; family Myrmecophagidae; genus Myrmecophaga; species Myrmecophaga tridactyla. The sequence continues at coordinate 1,683 of PVIY010006481.1, read as the reverse complement.
TAGTCATGGGCTATCTACCAGCCTGTTCTCCAACACCTTTTCCCTCTGCAGAGACAAAAGGGAGGTCCTGGTCAGTCAGTGGTTGTGTACAGATCATTCTAGGGGTCCTGCGAGACCTGTTTGGCTGGAGCAAGAGCTCATGGTGAGGAGAGAAGGAGAGAACCATGGTATTGTGTTCTTACAGTTCTCAAAGCTCTTTGGCGTCCATGGTCTTATTTGAGCCTCCCAATAATTCAAAGTGCCACTCTGCAGTGATTATAACCCCATTTTACAGATTATGAGTTGTTAAGTTATGGTGTGAGGATGGTTATCTGTGTAGCAGGGCAGAACCCAGGGCTCCCAACTCCACTCTTGTGTTATTTGTTGTCAGTAAGCTAGACATGGAAAGTGTCTTTGCTTAATAATTGCTAGCGCCCTTTTCTCCACACCTCTTTATTTTCCTGTGACCTTGTCTTCCAAGGACCAGCTCTGCTGCTCTAGGTATAGGGGTTAGGTAGAGGTCCTGGGGCCCACACAGAGGTGAGGGCAGTGGCTGGTGGATGGAGGGCAATGGGTGCAGGAAAGGTCACCCTGCCAGCCTCGCCTCTGAGTGGTCTGGCAGCCAGTGAGGGTTCTGCTGTGCGCGGCGTGAATTAGGATGGCTCAAAGGTTACCAGCGGCTTCTGGCCGGTTCCTAGTCACTGTCACCACTCCAGTGAAGCCCAAAATCGCTTCAGAAATCTAGCCAAGCTGCAAGTCTTCAAAGGAGCCAGACAGCCTGCTGGGAGAAGGAGTAGATGTGGGAGGAGAAGGGAAGGGGCTCTTATATCAGCACCTGGGATGATCCAAAAACCCTGCTCTGTAAGTCTCTGGGCATATGTCTGTTACTTTTTCTTTCTATCCTAAGGGCAGAGAAATGTCTACTCCTATTCCCTTAAAACTAGTCCATGCATCAGGAAAGGGCAAAATTCCTGAAAACTTGTTTAGAAGGGATGGCCCCTATGTAAGGGACCCTGGGAATGTCACTTCTGTGTTGATGAAGATGTACCTCAGTGTCTCACTTCATAAAAGGCACCTGCCACTACCCTCTTCTCTGGCATCGACAAAAGAAGAGAAGGGAAGGGAAAAAATTTCTGGTGGGTTGTCTTACTTGGTATAGGCCTTTTCCAGGAAAGCTCCCTAGAACAAGTTCTCAGAGTTGAAAGAAAGAGTAGACGGTCAGCTCACACAAACAGGAACCCTGTTTCCAATGTGCTGGAGTTGGAGGACGAGAGTGGCCACTGGTGAGTGAGGACTGCCATGGAAGACCATCAGCCCAGGAGGCTCTTACGAGAACCCTCATAAGACCACCAAGAACTAGATTCCCTAGAATAGGGTTCAAGCAGGTCCATCCACATCCCACTGTCCTTTATAGAGTAAATTTAAACAACCCTTGTCCATCAAAGAAGGCACAAGTGTAGTGATACTTATTTTATGGGAAATGGAGTTCAGAATGCGTGAGGTTTTCCGAGAAGAGCATACAGAGCTTGCTCTTCAAGGGAAAGTTCCTGATTCAGGGGAAAGACTCAGCTCAGGATGTCCTGGTGCACAGTCAGAGCTTGCAAAGCAGCCAGTGCACAACTCCATTCTACAAGTTTCTTCAAGAGTCTACCAAGGGCATACTCCATGCAAGAAATACCTAAGACCCAATTACTACATCTCTTG
>PVIY010006480.1:0-87418 GCA_004026745.1 Myrmecophaga tridactyla | reverse complement strand
CTTTCATATTTTCACTTTTAGAACTTCTATTAGGTTAATTTGATGAATGCTAAATTTTTAGGATAGATATATAGAATTATGAGATAATAACAGGATATATACCAAATTGTATCAAATGACCTTAATCAGAGTTTTATCAGCCTATATCACCCTTTCTTCTGTTTTGAACATATCAATTAGCAATAATAGTTACCGTTTATAAGAAAGTTTACTCACCTTATTGACATTAATCTACAAAACAATCCTATGGTACAGTTATAATCATTCTCATTTACATAACAAAATTGACACTTGGAGGGTTTTAAATCAATCAAGTCTGTCAGCTCTGTTTCACTTATTATGTTCTAACTTGCATTAAGTCTGTGTGTGTGCTTTGAACTCTAGTTGATCCAACCAGCCACCATGGGACTACTTTTCCTTAACAACATATTTTTCTATCAGATAAGTAAGTAATTGTGGGACCAAGTTGCAGGAGCTCAAGGAAGTCCAAAATGATGGACAGCATGTGGATCGCTTTTCTTTTAGAGGCATCTGATAATTTCGGAGGTTGTGAATGAGAGTATTCAAAGCTGAACAGAGCTCTCAACAGACTCAAAAGCCAAGGGGGTAAATCTGAGGTTTACCAAAACCTTGGTAAACCATGGATTCAATTTGGGATTCTGAATGGCTACGTCCTAAAAGAAAAAGTGAACAAGAAATAAATCAGCCCTCAAGGAGCTGAAACCTAGCTTTAATTTTCTCCATCACTGACTGCATTAGGTGATCTGAGATTGGTAAAAAGTCCTCGTGAAAGAGCATAATGTCAAGTGTCACAGTTATTTCCAAGATTATGAAAACCAGTGCTTGGCACTCAGTCAAAATTAAGAAAACAGTTGAGGAGGAGAGAAAACATGACTAAGAAACAGGAAAAAGGATAGTCAATACAAACAGACCAGAAAATAGAGTGATTGGACACAGACTTTAAAACAAATATGCTTACTATGTTGAAGGAAAGAAAAAGAAAGATTAACAATTTCATTACAAAAATGAGAACCTTTATAACAGTCAAATGGAAAATCTACAAGTAAACATTATGATAAGCAAAAATTAGAAACACACTGGTTATGTTTTACAGAAGATTAGAAACAACTTAGTTAATTCAAAGTTGGATTGGAAGAAAATATTCAGATTGAAATACAGATAGGAAAGCCAAAATAATGTAGAATCAAAAAAAGAGAACTGGAGAAATGGGTAATAGAGTAAAAAAGTTTAACACACAGGTAATTAGAGTCCCAGTGACAAAGGAAAGAAAAAGCAGTAGATCCAGTTTTTTTAAGTGGATGGAGAACATCCATGCCACAATTTCAAGAAACACTAAACCCCAAACAGGAAAAATTCAAAGAACATTACATGTAAGCATATCATAATAAAATTGCTGTAATGAGTTAGAAAAAAATATTTTGTTTTCAAAGGAGAACAATTATCTTGTCAGTTAACTTTTTAAAAGAAAAAAAATTAAAGCCAGAAATCAGTAGAGAGATAGCCTCAAAGTGTTGAAATAACACAACAATATAAAATTTTATACCCAGCAAAATGTCTATCCAAAACAGAGTAAAATCAAGAATTTTAAACAAACAAACAAAATCTAGAGAACTTATCAGCATCAGAAAAAGTTACAAAAATGTTTCCTCAGCAGAAGGAAAATGAAACCTGGTAGAGTACAAAGAAGCAGATAGAAAAAAAGAGTAAAATAACCTCAAAGTACATAGAAGCAATGAAACACTAAAGATAAGAGCAGAAATTAATAAAACAGAAATTGCACAAATTATAAGAGTCAATTAAACCAAAAATTGACCTTTGAAAAAACTCATAAGTTGATAAAACCATGGCAAAGATAACCAGGGGGGAAAGAGAGTAAAAATAAACAAAATTAGGAATGAAAGAGTAAACATTACTACTTTTCCTATAAAAACAACTTAAGAAGATTTGAGAGGAAATTATGACTTACTTTATGAAAATAAAGTTTAAAATGAACAAACAGCTAGAAAAACACAACAATATAGTTGATGCCACAAGAATTGAAAAAACTGAATAATCCTCTAGTTGTTAAAACATGAAGCCATGATTAAAAGACCTTCCCACAAAGAGAATTCCAGACTTTATATTTTGCTTCTGATTAATTCCACCACATATTTAAGGAAGAAGAAACATCACTGCAATAAAAACTCTTCCAAAATTAAGTAAAACCAGAAAGACTTCTTGATTCCTTTTTTCAGCCAGACACAAAAGAATTCATCCTGATGATTTAATGTATATCAAGTTTCAAAAGGGTTAAACTAATCTATGATATTAGAAGACATAAAGTTGTTTGCCCCTGGGAATGTAGCGACAGTAAGGCATCGTTTTGTCTAAGGTGCTGTAATGTCCTTGATCTGGGGTAGGTACATTGTCGTGTTTGATTTGTGAAAATTCATCAAACTATACATTTATGATTTGTTCACTTTTCTATATGGCTATTAGAGTGCATTAAAAAGTCCTGGGGAAAAAATAAATGCCAGGGAATAAATCTAAGAAAATGTTCAAACTTCAAACTATAAAACATATTTGAGAGAAATTAAAGATAAAAATATGGAGAGATATTTCATGTTTAAGAATTGAAAAATTGAATATTAATGATACTAATTCTACCCAAATTGATACACAGATTTAATCCAAACCAATTCAAACATTAGCAGGTTTTTTGGGTAAATTGATAATCTAATTCTAGTATTTTTATAGAAATTCAAAGGGCCAAAAACAGCTAAGGCAATTCAAGAATAAGAAAAAAGGAAAAGAATTTATTACTACTGGACATAAAGACTTACTATAAAACTTCAGTAATTAAGACAAAGTGGTATTAACACAAAGATAGACAAAAAGACCAATGGAACAGAATAAAATCCAGAAAAACACAGATATATATATATGGACCTTCGATTATTAACAAATTTGTCATGGCAGAACAGTGGGAAAAGATAATCTTGTCAATAAATAATTCTAAGGCAATTGGATATCTATATGGAAAAGAAATGAAACTTGTCCTCAACCTCAAACTGTATACAAATAAAAATTCTAGGTGAATTTAGATCTAAATATTAAAACTAAGACAATAAAAATTCAAGAATTTGTACAAAGAGAGTGTACTTAAATGGGGTTTCTTGTCTTAACAAAACAAATTTTATTAATACACTTAGAAGGTTTTTATGTTTTGTTTTGTTTCCTTTGATTTTGCCCTACAGTTGACTTTAAATATTCCTGCTGCTAGGTTCTGACTAAGGCACTCTTTTCTATAATTATCTGATTACCAGAGAGATTAATAAGCCTTTTCAGCTTGTCTCATAAATCACAAATTTCTACAAGTGGGAGATTTTCAAATAAGAGGCAAAATCACGTTGCTTAGTCATCCTATTGTCTTCTTGAATCAGTTTTAGAATCTAACTAAGCACTTCATGTTCATAGGCACATAAAAGTATTGACTTTCTTTGAGATGAACACGATGTTCTAATAACCAAAAGCGATATGTATTGTATTGAATGAAAGAAAGACAAGCCCAACATTTCAAAAGACTACAAATCTTTATATTCTTCCAAACAAAAATACATTCCTATTCTATCACTACAGAATACTTTGAAATATTTAAAACTACTAAAGAGACTAAGTAATATTATATCTGGTAAAAAGAATTTGGATGTTATTGTACCCAGAAGCAGTTATGGCTTGAGAGAGATGATGTAAAGGAAACTTTGAGTGGGTGCCAAATTCAGCTTATGAGCCAAGAAGCAATGGGTTTGTCCAATGTCAGAACCAGTACTTCAGTGAGAGATTCCATGAGCTGAAGTTGGCAAGCTTCAGGAAGGTTTCAAAGAGCAGCAGCCAAGGAGTATTTACCTGAGGGAACAGAGAAATAAATAGGAGATTGGAGCACAGCAGTGGCTGGGATTATTCAAGGAATGTTACCATGTGGAATCTTTTCAGAAAGCCAGTTAATGACATCTCACCACCTATCACATGGACCTCTTAGACATTTAATGTAGCCAGAAACCCCCATCCTAGTTCACCCCACAATTTCCTTCTCTGACCTTATACCTTCAGTGTCACCAAAGAAAACTACGTAAGAATATGCATTAGGGCCAGAATTAGTTTCCTGGGGCTGCTGAAACTATCACAAACTGGGTGGGTTAAAACAGCAGAGATTTTTTTCTTCCATACTTCTGAAATTTAGAAATCTAAAAAATCAGTGTGTCTTCAGGGCCATGTTCCCTCTAACATTTTTTGAGAAGAATCCTTCTTTGCCTCTTCCAGCTTCTGGTGGCCCCAGACATTTGTTGGCATTCCTATTCTATTATTACAGAACAATTTGAAACATTTAAACTATTAAAGAGACTAAGTAATATCATGTCTCTAGTCTCTGCCTCTGCCTTCATATGGCTGTCTTCCCCCTCTGTGTCTCAATCTCTGGGTCCAGCTTTCCCTCTTCTTATAAAGACACCAGTCATATTGCATACTAAAGCCAAGGATTGCTGGTGAGTAAAGATAAAGAAATAGAATACAATGAACTTTTTAAAAATCAAAAGTATATTTTTTGAAGTGAAGGATGGAATTCAACCTTCATCTAGGACATTACAATATATGAAATTCCACACAGAATAAGAAATCCATTGAGAGGAGGGGATCATGCACTGCACAATCTGGAACTGTTCAGGTCTAGTTTCATTGTAAGAAAGTGCTATATAACAAATCACATTTAAAAAGAGTTCTTAATTGAGAAACTGTAAGACAAACTTAGATCAAACCTGGAGCCAAATAATTGAATAAATACTTGGGAAAGAAAAGTAGGAGAATCTGGTTTATCTTAGACCATGGGAAAAGTAAAGAGTCTGAGAAAGGAAACCATGGGACAGTAGTTTCAGAAAGGAATAATAGAATCTTTGTGTGTCAACCAATGAAGCAGAAACAGAAGGATAGCTGCAGTCCAAAGGTGAAATTTCTCTTTCTCAGAAAAGTCTCAGTTCTGTTTAAAAGGCTTTCCAAGTGATTGGAACAGCCCTACTCAGATTTTCTAGGATAATTACCCTTATTTAAAGTTATGGGTGCATTACATCTATAAAATACCTTCACAGGAACACCTGGATTAGGTTTTATTGAATAACTGCAGACTGTAGCCTAGCCAAGTTGATACATAAAACTGACTGATACGTATACTTGATATATTGCAAGTATAAACCTTTAAAAAACAAAACAAAACATGTGCCTTAATTCGTCAATGACTGTATGAGAGAGTGAAGTTAGTCTTGAATGAACCTGGGTCAGGGGCAAGATGGCATCATAGTGAGGTGTGGTATATAGTTTGTCCTCCAGAGCAGCTAGTAAATACAGAACAACACCAGAGGGATCAGTGACAGGTCACACAGTGTACACCAGTTTGGGCCAGGTGGAACAGCTGAGATCCCACACAGAACTGTAAGTCTCACAAGCCATGGAGGCCAGCACCCCTACTTATGGGCACAGCAGGCTGGTTGTAAACAGACTTTACTAGAAGCAAAGGTTTAGCTCAACCAAGCTCCAATTGTGGAATTAATTAACAAATTCTGACTACTGAAAACAGGCTCTGAGCACAGATAAACCTGGAATAAGCACTAAAGGAACCAAGAGTTTTAGTCCTGACAGAGAGGGGGCAGGACTAACTGAAAAAAAAAAGAAAGAAAAGAGGCTTTTTTGAGTTGAACAGCACAAAATATTGGAAAAGGGCTGTACCCCAAGAAAAGGGGGCACTTAGAGCCTGGGGATACATAGATCCATGAACCAACTCAAGCTCTAGGTTGGCAAACCCTAGGAGCAGGGGCCTGGCTCTGAAAAGACTTTTGGCTTTTTATTTTTTAGCTCTTAACAACTCATTAGATAGAATTGCAAGCACTCTCAGACTCCAGCACTGCCCCAGGCAAGGGAGTAATTGAGACATGTCTGAGAGACAAAGTAACTAGTCAGGTGAAAGGGGTTAATTCCCCAAGAAAGGGGGAGGAAGGGCCAAGCTCAAGTGGGGCCTTCCTTCAGGGAATTCAGGTCCCAGGGGGCTGGAAAATGGAAACAATCAAAGCTGCCCTATTACTGCAGCCTCTGTCTCAACCATGCCCCTTGACAGGGGAAGTCTGCTGAAATCAAAGGCACTGCATCACCTTACACTGGTGGGAAGCTGTGGGCAGACAAGCATGACATGCTGGACAGGTTAGAAAAAGCAGAGTGTCTAGAAGCTTCGTAGGAAAGTCTGACAACCTGCTGGGTCTCACGTTCAAGAAAAACTGATCCTGGCTACTCTATCCTCCTGAGATGTGGGCCTGTCTGGTCTGGGAAAATCTGACTGAAGTCGATAATTTCTGAAGAGATCCTGCTCATTAGAAAGGCTCCATATAGGAGGGCAAGACACAGAAAACCAAGAACTGAAAAATTCTGATCAGTTAAACAGAACCTATGCTAGAGGACTAGAATAAGCTCAACTGAATGTCAAAGAGCAGATAGAGAACAAAGCCACATAGCAGGAAAATCCTAGGTAAAAGAGTGAAAATAACCTCCAGAATAAACTAATTAAGGAAATCAATGCCTACATGCCAGCAAAAAAATAATGAGTCATACTAGGAACATCAAAGATATGGCCCAGTCAAGAGAACAAACTAACACTCAAATGAGATACAGGAATTGAAACAACTAATGCAGGATGTTGAAACAGACATGCAAAATCTCATCAAAAATCAAATCAAGAAGTTGAGGGAGCACATAAAGAAGACATTGAGAGAAAATAAAGAAGAACTTAAAAGTCTGAAAAAACAAATCACAGAACTTATAGGAATGAAAGGCACAATGGAAGCAATGAGAAAAGAAAGAAGAAAAAAAAGGAAGCTTCTGTTCTAGTTTGCTAGCTGCCAGAATGCAATATACCAGAAACAGAATGGCTTTTAAAAAAGGGAATTTAATAAGTTGCTAGTTTACAGTTCTAAGGCCATGGAAATGTCCAAAAGCAAGTCTATAGAAATGTCCGATCAAAGGCATCCAGGGAAAGACACCTTGGTTCAAGAAGGCCAGTGAAGTTCAGGATCTCTCTCTCCACTGGAAAGGCAAGTGGCAAACAGGGAGATGTCACTCACTTCTCCAGGCCTCTTGCTTCATTAAGCTCCCCAGCAGCATTCTCCTTCTTCCTCTCCAAAGGTCACTGGCTGGTGGATGTTGTTCTCTTGTCATTCTATCATGGTTCTGTGGCTCGCTCCTCATTCTCAAAAGGAACTCTTTCCAAAATGTCACCTCTTTTATAGGACTCCAGTAAACTAATCGAGACCCATGTAGAATGGGTGAGGACATGACTCCATCTAATCAAGTTCATTACCCACAATTGATTGAATCACATTTCCATGGATATAACCTAATCAAGTTTCCAGCTATAATACTGAATAGGGATTAGAAGAAACCGTTGCTCTCACAAGGTTGATTAGGATTAAAACATGGCTTTTCTAGGGTACGTTAATCCTTTCAAACCAGCACAAACTCCAATAATAGATTTGAAGAGACAGAAGAAAGGATTAGGAAACAAATGGACTGAACATCTGAAATCCAACACACAGAAAAAAATATAGGGAAAAGAATGGAAAAATATTAGCAGGGTCTCAGAGAATTGAATGACAAGATGAAGGACACAGATATATGTATTGTGGGTGTCCCAGAAGGAGAAGAGAAGGGAAAAGTAGGAGAAAGACTAATGGAGGAAATAATCACTGAAAATTTCCCATCTCTTATGAAAGATATAAAATTACAGATCCAAGAAGTGCAGCACACCCCACCAGAATAGTCCAAATAGACATTTGCCAAGAAATTTACTAATCAGATTGCCAAATGTCAAAGGCAAAGAGAGAATTTTAAAAGCATCAAGAGAAAAGCAATCCATCACATACAAGGGAAGCTCTTTAAGACCATGTGTGTATTTCTCAGCAGAAACCATGGAAGCAAAAAGGCAGTGGTATAATACGTTCAAGACTTTGAAAGAAAAAAAGTGCCAACCAATAGTTCTATTCTTAGCAAAACTATCCTGCAAAAATAAGGGGGAGATTAAAATATTTTCAGACAAACAGTCACTGAGAGAATTTGGAACGAAAAGACTGGCTCTACAAGAAATACTAAAGACAGCACCACAGGCAGATAGGAAAAAATAGAGAGAGAGTGGTCTGGAGAAGATTGTAGAAATGAGGACTTTCATATAGGTAAAAAGAAAAAAATTAGATATAACATACAAAATCCAAAAGACAAAATGGTGGAAGAAAGTATCATGTTTACAGTAATAACATTCAATGTTAATGGATTAAACCCCCCCAAATAAAATAGCTGGCAGAATGCATTATAACATAGGACCCATCTACATGCTGTCTACAGGAGACTCATTTTAAACCAAGGACAAAAATAGATTGAAAGTGAAAGGTTGGAAAAAGATATTTCATGCAAACAACATCCAGTTTAGGAGCAGCTATACTAAGATCTGACAAATTAGACTTCAAATGTTAAACAATTAAAAGAGACAAAGAAGGACACTATGTATTAAGAAAAGGAACTATTTGACAAGAACACATAACAATAATAAATATTTATAAACCTAAGCCCAAGTGCTCCAATGTACATGAGGCAAACACTAAAGGGAGAAGTAGACACCTCCACCATAATAGCTGGAGACTTCAATTCTCCACTCTTATCAGTGGATAGAATACATAGACAGGATCAATAAGGAAAGAGAGATTTTGAATAATACAATAAATGAACTAAACTTAACAGACATTTACAGAACATTATACCACACAATAGAAGTATTCACATTTTTCTCAAGTACACATGGACCATTCTCAAGGATAGACCATATGTTAGGTCACAAAGCCAGCCTCGATAAATTTAAAAAGACTGAAATCATACAAAGCACTTTCTTAGATCATTATGGAATGAAATTGGAAATCAATAACAGGCAGAGGACTAGAAAATTCACAAATACATGGAAGCTAAAACCACATTCTTAAACAACCAGTAGGACAAAGAAGAAATTATAACTGAAATATCAGTAAATATCTTGAGGCAAGTGAAAATGAAAACACAACATATCAAAATTCATGGGATGCAGCAAAGGCAGTGCTGCATGGGAAATTTATTACATTAAATGCCTATATTAAAAAAGAAGAAAGAGCAAAAAATTGAAGAATTAACTGTTCACTTGGGAGAATTAGAGAAAGAACAGCAAACTAACCACAGAGCAAACAGAAGGAAAGAAATAATGAACATTAGAGCAGGAATAAATAAAATTGAGAAAATCAATAAAATCAGAAGGTGGTCCTTCAATAAAATCAATAAAATTGATGGACCCTGAGATAGGTTGACAAAAAAAGAGTGAGAGAGAGAGGATGCAAATAAATAAAATCATAAATGGAAGAGGAGACATAACCACTTCATTTCATTACCCTGCAGAAATAAAGGAGGTAATAAGAGGATAAAATGAGCAACTATATACTAATACACTAGGCAGCATAGATGAAACAGACAACCAACATTGACTTGAGAAGAAATAGATGACCTCAAACCAATCACAAGTAAGAGATTGAGTCAGTCATCAAGAAGTTCCCAAAAAATGCACATCCAGGACCAAATGGCTTCAAATGTGAATTCTACCAAACATTCAAGAAAGAATTAGTACCAATCCTCCTAAAACTCTTCCAAAAATTGAAGAAGAGGGGAAACTACCTAACTCATTCTACAACTCCAACATCACCCCAATGCTAATGCCAGACAAAGATACTAAAAGAGAAGAAAATTACACAGCAATCTCTTTAATGAAGATAGATGCAAAAAAAACCTCAACAAAATACTTGCAAATTGAATCCAGCAGCACATGAAAAGAATTATGTAGCATGACCAAGTGGGATTTGTTCCAGGTATTCAAGGATGATTCAACACAAGAAAATCAATTAATGGAATATACTATATCAACACATCAAAGTGGAAAAACCACATGATCATCTCAGTTGATGCAGAAAAAGCATTCAACAAAATTCAACATCCTTTTTTTATAAAAGCACTTCAAAGAATAGGAATAGAAGTGAACTTCTTCAACCTGATAAAGGGAATATATGAAAAACCCACAGCTAACATCATCTTCAATGGGAAAAGACTGAAAGCTTTCCCTCTAAGATCAGGAACAAGACAAGGATGCCCACTGTCACCATTGTTATCAAAGAACCAAATATTTAGGGATAAATTTAACTAAGGATACAAAAGATCTAAACACAAAAAACTACAAGAAAATTCCAAGAGAAATTATGGAAGACCTAACTAAATGGAAGGGCAAAGAGTGTTCATGGATTGAACGACAAATATAGTTACAGTGTCAATTGTTCCCAAATTGATTTATAGATTCAATGCAATACCAATTAAAATCCCAACTTACTTTGCAGAAACAGAAAACCCAATAACCAAATTTATTTGGAAGGGCAGTATGCCCCAAATATCTAAAAAAATCTTTCTATCTATAGATAGAAAAATTAAGTAGGAAGTCTCACACTACCTGACTTTAAAGCATATTATGAAGCTACAGTTGTCAAAACAGCATGGTTCTGGCATAAAGATAGATATACTTACTAACAGAATCAAATTTATTATTCAGAAATAGACCTTCTCATCTATGGACAATTGATCTTTGATAAGGTGGTTAAGCCAATCCACCTGGGACAGAGCAGTCTCTTCAATAAATGGTGCTTGGAGAACTGGATACCCAGATGCAATGGAATGAAAGAGGATCCATATCTCACACCCTATACAAAAATTAACTTAAAGTGGATCAAAGACCTAAATATTAGAGCAAAGACCATAAAGCTTTTAGAAGAAAATGTAGGGAAATATCTTATAAGTCTTGGAATAGGAGGCAGTTTCCTAGCCCTTACATCCAAAGCATGAGCACTGAAAAAAGAAATAGATAAATGGGATCTTCTCAAAATTAAACAGTTCTGTGCAGCAAAGAATTTTGTCAAGAAAGTAAAAAGGCAGCCTATACAATGGGAGACAATATTTGGAAAACACATATCAGATAAGGGTTTGGTGGATCCAGAATATATAAAGAGATTCTTCAACTCAACAACAAAAAGACAAACAATCCAACTAAAAAATGAGCAAAACACATAAACAGACATCTCTTAGAAGAGGAAATACAAATGGCTAAAAGGCACATGAAAAGATGCTCAACTTCACTGGTTATAAGGAAAATGCATATCAAAACCACAATGAGATATCAGCTCTCATCCACTAGAATGACCATTATCAAAAAACAGAAAACAACAAATGCTGGAGAGGATGTGGAGAAAGAAGTACACTTATCCACTGTTGGTGGGAATGTAAAATGGAACAACTGCTCTGGAAGGCGGTTTGACATTTCCTCAGGAAGCTAAGTATAGAATTGCCATATGATCCAGCAATCTCATTAATAGCTACATATTCATAGGAACTGAAGGAAAGGACACAAAGGGACATTTGCACACCATTTTTTATAGATAGAATATTATGCAGCTGTAAGACAGAATAAAGCCATGAAGCATGTAACACATGAATGTACTTTGAGGGTATTATGTCGAGTGAAATTAGCCAAAAACAAAAGGACAAATATTGTGTGGTCTTACTAATATGAACTAACATTAATGAATGAACTCTGAGAGTTAAAGTTAAGAACACAGGTTATCAAGAGATAGAAGAGCTTTTGGTGCTGAAGGAATACAGATTGTGCAACAGGACTGATGGTAAAAATTCAGAAATGGATAGCACAATACTACCTGATGGTAGCACAATAATTTAAGCACACTGAATGGAGCTGAATGTGAGTATGGTTGAGGGAGAAGGGCAAGGGGCATGAATGAGACCAAAAGGAAAGTTAGAGGCTAAAGTCTGAGACGGTATAACTTAGGAATGCCTACAGTGGACAATCATGGTGATGTAATGTACAAATAGAAAAACATTTTTACATGAGAGAGAACAAATGAACGTCGACATTGTAAGGTATTGAAAGTGGATGTATACAGGAAAAAGTACAGTCAATGCTGCTAGGGTCTAAGGTCAACAGTAACATCATAATATGCTTCCTCTGAACATAACAAAGGCATTATGCCAAAACTAAATGTCAACAGGCGGGGCATGGATTCTTTGTGGAAGAAAAGGAAATGTCTTCATATAGATTATGGTGGCAAAAGCATGTCTATATACTTAGGTTGGATTGTATGATGTGTGAATAAACTGTTTAAAAATGAACAGAGAGAAACAAGTGCTAGAGAAAATTCTGAGAAGCAGATGTACCTATTTGCTGTTGCAGGGAAGCTGAGAGGTGCAGCCCCTTGGAAGGCAGTGTGGTGGTTCCACAGGATGCTAGGAGTGGGGTTGCCATGTGATCCTGCAACCCTATTGCTAGATATATACTTGGAGGAACTCAGTGTGGAGAGATGAATGGACATTTGCACACTGGTGTTTATGGTGGCAGTGTTTGTGATTTGTAATGGATGAAGGCAGCCTAAGGGTACAAAGACTGAGATGAAACAGGAAACTGTGGTATATGCTCACAGTGGACTACTGAGTGGCTGAAAGAAGGCATTGGGTTGTGAGGCATGCAGCTAGGTGAATGAAACTTAAGGACTATTTGTTGAATGAAATGTCAGAAACAGACAAATATTATCATGCCTCACTCATATGAAATAACTATAATGTACAAACTCAGTGAACTGAAGTCGAGAGCATGGGTTATCACATTGGGGCCTGTTCTAAAGGGTTCTAGAGTATAAGCTTTTACCCACTGTCACATATATTCAGGAGTCATAATTGCTATTTCTAAATACTGAGCTACTGAGCTGTTTGTATTTTACCTGGTTGTTTGCAGAAACTTTGGATATTTATGTGACATCTGAGACTCAGAGTTAGAGTTCTGAAACTATGATAGTCAGCATTACCCCCCCCCCCCATACGGCAACTGTTAAAAAGTTGAGAAAGTGATCAGACTTCGAATAGAGATATAATGAAGCTGATCTGGGCAGGACTAAGGAAATCAGAATACAGGTTAAAGGATGATATGGTGCATATTTTAAAACTTCAACTTCTATGTGAGACCAAAGGAAGAGATGTTTATTTGGTACAAAATTTATGTTTTGGGTAGTGCATTACCTAATTTAACTTCTATGGTTAATTTAGTTGAACACCATAAGTACACTGAATCTTGAATAGAGAGGGAGATTTTGTTGGTTTGTACATATTAGTGTAATGCCTCGATATTTCCCAGAGTCATTTGGGCAGTGTGCTGGTTTGAAAGGATGTATGCCCCCTAGAAAAGCTATGTTTTAATCAAAACCCCATTTCATAAAGGTAGGAAAATCCCTATTCAATACTGTATGTTTGAAACTGTAATCAGATCATCTCCCTGGATGATGTAATTTAGTCAAGAGTGGTTGTTAAGCTGGATTAGGTGATGACATGTCTCCACCCACTTGGGTGGGTCTTGATTGGTTTACTGGAGTCCTATAAAAGAGGAAACATTCTGGAGAATGGGAGATTCAGAGAGAGCAGAGAATGTTGCAGCACCACAAAGCAGAGAGTCCACAAGCCATCACCTTTGGAGATGAAGAAGGAAAATGCCTCCCGGGGAGCTTAATGAAACCGGAAGCCAGGAGAGAAAGCTAGAAAATGACACCATGTTCACCATGTGCCCTTCCAGATGAGAAAGAAACCCTGACTGTGTTTTCCATGTGCCTTCTCACTTGAGAGAGAAACCCTGAACTTCATCAGCCTTCTTGAACCAACGTATCTTTCCCTGGATGGATGCCTTAGATTGGACATTTCTATAGACTTGTTTTAATTGGAACATTTTCTCGGCCTTAGAACTGTAAACTAGCAACTCATTAAATTCCCCCTTTTAAAAGCCATTCCATTTCTGGTATATTGCATTCTGGCAGCTAGCAAACTAGAACAGGCAGCAAATAAAAAAGTATTTGCAAAGTCCCCTTCGGAGACTGAGGAGAAAGGAGGAAATATTCAACTTCCCCATCTGGGGAATTCATGATATTCTCACAAGCAGTGGAGACAACCAAATTGATAGGCTGAGTTCTCAATCTTGGGGTTCACCCATATGAAATTTATTCCTACAAAGGAGAAGCTAAGTCTACTTGTAAATATGCCTAACAGTCACCCCCAGAGAACCCCTTTTGTTGCTCAGATGTGGCCTCTCTCTCTCTCTCTCTAAGCCAACTCAGCAGGTGAACTTACTGCCCTCCCTCCTACATGGGACATGACTCCCAGGGGTGTAAATCTCCCTGACAATGTGGGACAGAAATCCTGGAATGATCCAGGACCCAGCATCATGGGATTGAGAAAGTCTCCTGGACAAAAAGGGGGGAGAGAGAAATGAGACAAAATAAAGTATCAAGGCTGAGAGATTTCAAACAGTCTAGAGGTTATCCTGGAGTGTATTCTTATGCATTATATAGATATCCCTTTTTAGTTTACAGAGTATTGGAGTGGCTGGAGGGAAGTACCAGAAACTATTGAGCTATGCTCCAGTAGCCTTGATTCTTGAAGATGATTGTACATG
Source organism: Myrmecophaga tridactyla (assembly GCA_004026745.1). NCBI lineage: Eukaryota > Metazoa > Chordata > Mammalia > Pilosa > Myrmecophagidae > Myrmecophaga > Myrmecophaga tridactyla. The sequence continues at coordinate 72,780 of PVIY010006480.1, read as the reverse complement.
ATGTTGGATTTACAATGTGACTGTGTGATTGTGAAAACCTTGTGTCTGATGCTCTGTTTATCCAGAGTATGGACAGATGAATAAAAAAATAAGGATAAAAAGTAAAAATATAAGAGGGGATAAAGGGTAAAAAATTGGATAGATTGAAATTCTGGTAGTCAGTGAGAGGGAGGTGTAAGGGGCATGAGTTTTTTCTTTTTTCTTTTTATTTCTTTTCCTTTTCATTTCTTTTTCTGGAGTGATGCAAGTGTTCTAAAAATAATCATGGTAATGAATACACAACTATGTGATGATATTGTGAGCCATTGGTTGTATACAATGTATGGACTGTATGTGTGTGGAGATTTCTCTATAAAAATATTTTTAAAAAAATAAAAACAGAATGGGGGGTGGTGCAAGTGTAGTTGGTAGAATTCTCGCCTGCTGTGCGGGAGACCTGGGTTTAATTCCTAGTCCATGCACTTCCCAAAAAACAAACAAACAAACAAACAGAAAACAATTTCAACAAATGGTCTGCAATAACAGGATACGCATATGGAAAAAGAATGAAATGTGACCCCACCATACAGCATACAAAAAAAACAAAAAAAGAAAAAACCAGAATGAACCCCATTTCCCAATGAATTGAACTGGCTGGCTTATTATTATATGGCTACTGTATCAAACACTAATCTGCTTTTTACCTTTAATGGGTTTGAGGTTATAATGGACTAGGAACCATGAAAACCACAAATCCATCATTAACTTCATATAAACCACAGTGGTTAGAATCCAATAGCAATTTTTCTGTATAAACTGTTAACCTCTACTCAATGTTCTCAGATCAGATCTTGCTTTCCTTACCTTCCTTCCTTCAGCATGTTCTTTCTCCCACTATGAATGATTTTAGTCTCTCTTTACCCACCCCACTCACCATACTATCACTACTATAATCTGTGTTAATTCTTGCTTATCACTTTATAATTTTTATAATGTTCCTCATTGTTATGTGAGGAACATTTTCAATGTTCCTCATTGAAAACAAGCACCAATATATTTCAAAAATATATTGCTCATCATAGAGACCCAAGAAATGTTTGATGAATAAATGACTAACTGAAATCAATGATTGATTTCTATGCAAAAACTCAAAAAGCCTATAAGCCAATTCAAGAGTTGCAGACAAACCATCCTTAAGAAAAAAATCTTGCTTGCCTTCTCAAGCAAGATTAATGTTTCAATTGAACAATACATTTAATACTTGACCAACAAACAAACAAAAAAGACTACAAAGTACTAGTCCTATAAAATTAATTCACAATAGTGACCCTCTTATATACATTTTAGGAAAAAATAGAATATTTTTAAGGAAAAATTTTAAGGAAAAATAGCTTTTAGCCAAATTAATGGTATCCTACTACTATCAGTAATAAGGTGACTTTTCATTAAAGTTACCATTTACTTTTAGTTTTTTAATATGGAATGTTTCATGAATTTGCATATCATCTTTGTGCAGGGGCCATGTTAATCTTCTCTGTATCATTCCAATTTTAGGTGCTGCCGAAGCAAGCACACCATTTACTTTTTATTCTCATTCACAACCTCACAGTTGTCATCGGTGGGCACCATTAGCGTAAATGGAACAAACCGGGTTTGATTTTCTCAGAGCAAAAGTATTTGTATATCTGCTGTAATTGGAGAAGTTGGTATAATAAAAGGAAAAGGGTAACAGATGCTGTTCCAAAATAACTTTCCTCTGGGATTCTATATAACCTGAGATTCTCACTATTCAAATTCTCACTACTCATTATCTACACAACTATGCATTTTTATTATTATTTTCTTGATTATAAAATAATGCACACTTATTGTAGAGACTTCAAAAACATAACCCAGATAAGAGTCATTTTGCCTCATATGACCCACTTTTTTTCCTTTCTGTTCCACTCCTGACGTTCCCCTCAGCCACTTTGAGGTGATTTGTTGTTGTTGTTGTTAATCCAAACACTGTTTTATCCCTTAACTTCTCAAAATATGTCTAGGTTTTAACCATGAGGAGGTTAAACAAATATTTCCTGAATGTTTTCACAATGACAAGCAACATCTTGAATCCAAGCCAGTGTCTTGCTACCTTTCTCCTGTGGGCACCTCCACCAAATAGAAAGCAGCTCAACCATACATGAAAGAGATTTCCAGACTTAAGATTCCAGGATGGCACCTCCTCCCCTAGAAAAGGAGGACCTCATCTCCTTCAGTCCAAAGTCTTCCCATTTTCCTCTCCTAGCTGATTGATGTTGAGAATACCAATTTCCTTCAAGGAAAACCATCCCACTTTCAGACTTGGATCTGACCTCCATGGTCCAGATAAAGAACTAATAATATTCATTAATTATATTCACAACTAATAATAAATAACATTTCCCAAAGTCTAAGTTAATTGAAACTGATTCCCTCATTTTGGAATATAATAGCCCAATCTAAATGCATGTTTAGGTAAAACATTTCTCTATTTCTTTGCTTAACGTTTTTTCTTAGAACAGTCTCAATCTCACATTTTCCTCTGAGAAAAGAGAGTTTTTTCCAAAGTTATTGAAACTCTTCACCTTCAGAAATAGAAAATAATTGGTAGTCTGGGCAATATATATGTAATACTTATAATTCTATCATTAAACTATTTTATTATTATTATCAATACTTCTTAAGTTGATACCCAGCTACACAAATAATACTGTGCTGAACATCCTGAAGGATAAATCTTTGTGCATTTTTTCTTACTCCTGGATAAAAACCTGAAAGTGGAATTGTTAGATTAAAAAAAAATGTGTATTTTAAAGATTTTGATTGGTATTGCCAAATTATCCTTCAGAGAGGTTTTTATTATTATTTATACCTCCACTAGCAGAATCTAAATGTACCTATTTCTTAGCACCTTTAATCCATTATAGTCTGATAAGAGAAAGGATAACATATTTTACAATTACCAAATAATTTAATTGCCAATTTAATTGACAGAATTGCACAGTAATAATTTAATCACCATTAACACTTCAGCAAAGATTCTTTTGTTAAATCTGCTATGCTGAGGTAATGGGAGAATGAACATAAAATGTCTCATGCATAAGTAATGTCAGTTTGTTTTCTCCCCCTCACTTGCTTAAAACATATTCTGTTATTGTCCACTTGGCATTCATTGTCTCCCACTTTACAAAGGGATCTTATATGAAGATTAGGGTAATCGATAGAAGGATATCCTGAGAGTCAGAAATACAATTTCTATCATAAAGAGTCCAAGGGCCTAGATCTCCTCAGTGGGAGAAAAGAGTTAAAAAGGAAGGAGAGAAGAAGGGGATAAAAATGAGGAGCCTGCATTGGGGAGGGAGCAATAACGGGAAAGCAGTTTTGGTGGAGAATTGCAGGCAGGAAATGAGAATGGAGGTTTCAGAGCAGCTGCAGAGTATGGGAGAGAAGCAGAAAGCCAGAGAATAGGAGGGGGAATGAAACGCATGGCAGGGGATTGCAAGTAGATCCTCTCTGATGGTTTTCAAATAAAGAAATAATAAATTATTTTTTATTCTAGTTTGTTCCTGAACTGTATTTCTTTAAAAGCAACAAAATGCCAACTTATATTTACGAATAAATCTTAATTCAAGAAAGAAAATCAGAAAGTTTCAAATGTCAACAATCATGGCGAGCTTGTGGGTTGGGCCACATAGAGGTGTGGGGAGGTCTGAGGTGGGTGGGTAGAGAGAAAGAAGGAGGCAAAGTAAAGGGTGCAGCCCTGGAACGGAAAGTGGTAATAAATTGTGATAACTGGTCACGGAAGGGGGGCTGTTGCATCAGTACACACAGAACGGAAAGGTATGAGAATCTTCTGCTTCATGATTTTGCCTGTGAATGGCCTTAAATGCCCTCATGCTCATATTTCATCATCCTATATTTTAGACACAGAAATGGAAACCTTGAGAAAAAAAAAGGACACCTGGGATGATGGCCTTTTATAACTTGTCTCCTGGGAGCGAATCTCTTACTCATTGGGTCAGCAATCTGAGTCAGCCCTGGAAGAAAATGTGGTCATTTGAAGTGAATACCAGATTGAATCTAATTGCTCCCTTGGGGCCTCAGAGATTTTTTTTTTTCAAGATGACTTGGAGTCTACATACCTCTAAATAGGGGGGAAAAAAAACTAAGCACTGAAATTTCCCACTGAAAACATTGATAATGATTTGCTTCATTTTTAAAAAAGTAACTTTGTAAAAATCTTAGACTTAGAAATAAAGTTGCAAGTACAATATTTTTTCCTGAACCATTTGAGAGTACATTTCTGATCTGTTGCACCCCATCTGCACTGTATAGCTTAGAGCATATGTCCTTTAAATGAGGTAATTCTCTGAATATCCACAATCTACATCAGGAAATTAACACCTAATCTTTAGGCCCCATTCAATTTTTACCAATAACGTCCTCAGAAGGTCGGGTTCAAAACAAAACCTCAGTCCAGTAAACTTTCAAATCTTGAAGATTTCAAGAATATAGGCTAACTGGTAGGATTTGGATTCATCTGAGATTTCCCCAAGACTGGATGCAGATTCTGTATGTGTGGTGGACGTGATGTTGTATTTCATGGGATTTCAACTTGTGGTGCCTGATTTTGCCCCGTTACTGAAGATCACTCTGACCTCTTAAGACGGTGTCTTCCAGGCTCCTGTACTAGGAAGTTACTCTTTTCTCTTTATAATGAATGAATATTTTGCGGGGAGGTACTTTGAAACATGGAAGTAGCCTATTTTTCCCCAAATTTTCAATTCATTTACTTATTTATATCAATATAGTCATGGATTCCTGTAATATAAAATGAATTATAAGTCGTGACTATCATTATTTATTTTGCTACTCAAATTGTGTCTGATTTTGACACTGGGAACCCCTTTAAGCCTTCTTCAGTGACATCGTGACATGTCATCAATCTTTGAGTGCTGTGCTTTCTGGCACCACAGGGTATTATGGGGTCATCTGGTTCTCCCCTCCCACCCCCCACCCCTGGCCCCAGCCTTGGAATTAGCCATTTTTCCAAGGAATCCTGGCTCCTTTTAGTAGAAAATGATACTTAGGTGTGCTAAATGTGCTCTTTGCTACTGGGAATCACTATGCACAGCATCTCTTAGTGAATTAACTAATATATGTATATAATTGTGTGTATGTGTGGTTTTAATACATGCATATATACACACTATATGCACATATATGTGTGTACACACACACATGCACACAGATACAGGCACATTATATTCAAATTTATTTCTTTACCTACCTACCTACATACATTGAAAACCATGAGTTCACACTTATACCTCCAAATCCAAACCTATACCACAAGGCTAATTGTAGTTTTCTCCTCTTCCATTCAAAACTGTTGCCTCCCCCAACAATAAGAACCTTGACTCACATTATACTTCACATAGACTCTTATTTGTTCAGTCCCTCTGTATGTTACCAATCTCACATGACCACCATTGCTTTTCTCGCTGCACTTGGACCCTGGCATCCCAAACTGGCTGACCCTCTTTCCCCTGTTTAGGCTTTGACTCCCCATGTCAGCATGCCCTCTCCTCATGGATGTTCTTCTCAACATACTCGGATTCCAACACCCCATGCCAGACTGCCCCCTTACCAGGAGGCCCTCCCCAGCTTGTTTAGGCTTTGTCATCCTGCTAGGCCATGTCCATGTGTGGATGCACCCCACACCCTACTTGGGCTCCGATGCCCTGTACTGAGCTTTCCCACGTGTGATGGTTAGGTTCTGTTGTCAACTTGGCCAAGTGATGATGCCCAGTTGTCTGGTCAGGCAAGCACTGGCCTACTATTGCTGCAAGGATATTTCCTGGCTGGTTGATAAAACAGAAGGCCAGTGTATTAAATCATCAGTCAGTTGATTACATCTGTGGCTGATCACATGCGTGATCAACTAAGGCGTGTCTCCCACAAAGAGATTATTCAATCAGTTGAAGGCTTTTAAGGGAGAAGAAAGACTTTTTCACTGTTTCTTCAGCCAGCAAGCCTCTCCTGTGAAGTTCAACCAGACCCTTCATTGGAGCCACCAGCTTCACAGCCTGCGTGACAGATTTTGGACTCTTCCATTCCCACGGTTGCATCAGACACCTTTATAAACCTTATATTTACAGATCTCTCCTGTTGGTTCTGTTACTCTAGAGAACCCTGACTAACACACTATGCACAGATGACCTCTTCATCCTGCTCAGGTTTTGTTGCCCATCCTGGACCAACTCCCCACATAAACCACTTTTTCACTCACTTGTCCTCCAACACCATATGCCAGGCTTCCTTTCTTCACATAATACCTCCTTATCCTGTTCTTGACATTCCCCACAGGGCTTCTCCCCACATCAACATCCTCCTCAATTCACCTGAGCTCTCCCACCCCACACCAGGCTGCCCCTCCATGTGAATGGAAGACTTGCTGTGCTCCAACTAAAAACTCCACTTTATGGCTTTAGAATTGAATCACTCAGGAAGGAAAGAAAACAAGCAAAGGGAATGGGAAGAGAAAGAAGAGAATTTTACTTGCTTTTAAGATTTTCTTTCTCATCCTTTCCTGTTCTTGCAGGTGCGGAATTAAAGTAAAAGCAACTATAACCCTCTAAATGTTTTGTATCTTCATCTTCAAGCTTCTATAGTAGCCTCTTTTTAGAAATGCATGGTGGCATGATGTTAAAACCACAACTAAATGGAAGAGTTTGGTACTTTATATAAAGTCCTTTCAGATCATCCTAAGACTCTCCAGCTCCCAAATAAATGTGTAAGTGAAGATTGGTCTAATCTTCTTGAAAACAGGGTGATGAAGAGGCAGTCCTACATGGAAGCAGAAGGATTAGGTTCTTGTATTTTAACTGTCAAAAGTTACTACTAACTCCCTATTTTCCATATTATTGCTTCAATGTTAAAATTCCCATCAGTAGAGTTGATGGTGTATTCGTTTTCCATTGCTTCTGCAATAAATTACCATAGATTTAGTGCTAAAAACCACACATATTTATTACTTTAGTGTTCTGTAGTTCATAAGTCTGCATTGAGCTAAAACTGAGGTGTCACTAGTGTTGAGTCTTTCTGGTGATTATGGGGAAAATCTATTTCCTTGTCTCTTCCAGCCCTAGAAGCTGTCTACATTCCTTGGCTCATGACCTATTCCTCCATTTTCAAAGTGAGCAACTTCAAGCCAAGTTCTCAAACTGTCATCTTTCTCTTTTCTAGTTCCCTCTCTTCTGACTTTCTCTTCAACTTATTAGGACCCTTGCGATTACATTGGGCCCATGTAGATAATCCAGCACAACACTGTGAGTGTAATTAACTCTGAATTATATATATGAATTATATATATAATTTCAATTTTTAATATTACAATGTTGTAAAGAAAATTATATACACATATCCTGACATGGGCAACAGTTTCTCTAGAGTATATTCTAGGAATGGGATGACTTGACAAATAGGCTATGAGGTTGTTTATAGCAGATACTATCTAATTACACCCCAAAGTGATTTTAACTCCAGTAGTATATCAAAATTTCCCATTTTTCCACATGCTCACAAATATTTAATATTCACAGGCTTCTCTTGTTTTTATTCTAACCAAGTACATATAAAATAGTATCTCTTTGTGGTCTTAATTGGCATTTCCTGATTAGTGGTAAGACTGAGCATCTTTTCATAAGTTTATTAGATATTTCCTTTTCTGTATAATTCAATAAATGTGTGTAGCTCATTTTTCTAGTGTTATTTGATTTTTTTCTTATTGGTTTATATAGTTCTTATGTATTCTGAATACTGATATTTTATTGGTTTTGTATGTTGTATACATTTTTTCCCAATTTGAGCCTTGTCTTTCATTTTACTTAAAGTGTTTTTCATTAATTGACATTCCTGATTTTAATTTAGTCAAATCTATCAGTCTTTTCTTCTATTTTAGTACTTTTTATATCATGTTTAAGAAATTCTTCCTTACCCCTATTTCATTAAAATTTTCTCATATTCCTTCTCAAAAGTTTTCACATTAATATTTTCAAGTTAATCCATCAAGAATTTAGTTTCACATTAAGTATTTAATCTATTGGGAATTTAACCATAAACTATTAATGGTGAATGGCATAAAGTAGTAATCCAATTTTACTTTTGTTAACTAGATAACCAAGTGTCCCATTTTATATTACATTTGTGAGATCAAACCAACTTGGCCAAGATATACTATTATTTCTATGTATTACTGGTAATTTTGGATAGCAACTTGTTGATTGTTTCTTTTTTATTTTATTCTTCATTTTGCTAAGCATTTTATAAATTGATATTTTCTGTATCTGATAAATGCAATATCTGAAATATTAGAGCTCTAAAACTATTTTTGTTGTTTCTGGTGACTTGTCTCCTTATGTGTCTGATAATTTTTTTTAATGAGCTCATATTTTCTTAATCTTCATGTGTAGAAAAATTTAGGCCATAATTGGTTCTTCTTCAGAGAGGATTTGTGTTTATTTCTCCAGGAGTCAGGTTATTACCATTTGCCTTCTTTCTCTCCAGTGTCTCCAGCTTAATTTATATCTCAAACTCAGGTCCCCTAATTTGTGCTTATTTCACATCTTAGGCTCCCAATTTCAAGTAGATATCATTAAGATATAGGCAAACAGAAGGAATAAAGAGGGAAAAGTGGAGGAATGTGACATCTTCTACCTTTTACCCCTCTGTCCAAATTTCTTCTGCTTATAAAGACATATTGCATTAAGGCCTACGCTGATTCAGTCTGGATTCACCTTAACTGACAACATCTTCAAAAATCCTTTTTACAGATGGGTTTAGGACTTGAACTTGCCTTTGTGGGGGACATGATTCAACCCATAACACAAAGAAACAAAAAAGCCTTGAATGGCTTGGAACTGAGGAATAGCACTGACCAAAAAAATAAACCTGGATCGGGTCCCCCAAAATATGCAATAGGCCCTGGATAAGAAGAGGTAAAATTAAGAAAACAAATAGGATAGAGCATGGACAGATCTAGCTTAAGGATGAAAGAAATTTTCCAGAGACAAACTGGTAACTTCTTTCAAATTTTGCCTAACACCAAACCAGAAGGAGTCATTTCTGGCAGCTTTCAAACACTTGAAAGGCTCCTCTCTCACTTTACTAATAGTGTTACAATAACCAAACCTTGTTCTGCTAGGATACTAGCCACTCTGAACTGAGTCATGGCAGCTAAAAAGTGCCTTGGCTACTTTAAGCAGTGAAAGTTACAGTCATACTCCCAAAACCAGTGGGAACCAGCTCATTCTCCATTTATGAAATTTGTAGCCCAACTTTTCTGTGAGGCCATGGCCACTTATTTTGACATCTGGAATACTTCCATGCACATATACTTAGCCAAACCTAGGGTCTATGTTAGGTGTTCTATTTCCATGTCTATAACAATGCTCTGTTACATAAGGATATTGAAACTTACATAGGAAATATAAATGTGTGGTTATATATCCCTTGGGGAGTGATAGTCTTAGATTCTTATCAGGTTGTTAATTCTTAGATTCTACCAGTGTTTAAATATTTCTATTTTGGATACTTTTAAAAAACATAAAATTAGAGCGAATAACATAACCTTTCAGAGTCAAGTATTATCAAGATTTATGTCTAACTTCTTTGTTTACCTTTTTTGAGATTTTGTTCTGTATTGTTGATTTTGTGAGGGAGGATTATGTTTTGCTTCAGCTAAAGGATTTTAAGACAAATCACAGACATCATATCATTTCAACACTAAATCCTTCAATATTCATTACAAAAAATATAGACATTTTATCACATAAAGTCCTTCAAAACTAAATAATTCCTAAAAGAATGTATACACTTTTTTGTGGTTGAGGCTTCCTCTTTCAAACATGATTGCTTTACGCATTCAAGTAGTCCTATAAGAAACCTGCTCTGGATTTTGGCAGGAGGAGTAGAAGAGATATGTTTGTTGAGAGTATTCTTACAATGCGGGATGTGTTTTGGTTTCTTTAGATGAATATGACTGGAGTTAATCTGAGATAGAGAAATGTGCCATAAAGCATGTAATTTACAAATAAAAAGGAAACCCAGCCTCTGATCACTCTAAAAGAAAATGTAATTTAGATGGCCTCCTGCTGCTTTTTATAAATCTTGGAATTTTTACAATTTTCTTATATTCTAACATTTATTAGCCTCCATTTCCATGAGCTCTTTTTAGTGAAACTAAGCTTTTAAATATCCCAGTCAGTGTTAGGTCAAGTGGCAGATTTTTCTATTCATCATTTGTTCAGAGGAATGGAATTTTTAAAAGACAGTCAATAAATCACTCTGTCACTTGAAAAGTGAGCTAGAAAAAAAGATAATGGGAGTGGTAAGAAAAATTATAAAATGCCAAATATATTCACTGCAATTCATTCATAAATCAGAAGAGAACTGATTTCAATCTTTGAAGCATAATTCTAATATAACCTTCCTTTTTTTCTGTCAAAGAGCTCAGAAAACCAATCTCAACCTCCAATGTCTTTAAACATAGAAAATCAGTTTAACTTAGAAACAGGAGCTATAAAAATATCAGTAGCATTTTTTAAGCTGCTAGAGTCCCAGTTTTCACTGTACAATTCCATCGAATAATAAATAGCAAAGCTACATCAACTCTCATTTATCTCCAGCAGGGTCTCCTTCCTCTCCCCTCTGTCCCTTCCAACCTAATCCATTCAAGCAATGGCTTCACAAGTGGAAAAACACAGGGCCTGGAGTCCAGTGGAGTAGGGTTCCAGTCCTTCCTGTGACACTTGCCGGTTGCATGACTTTGGGTAACTTAACTTCTGAATTTTGCTTGTGCTACTATTGAAATTTGGAGTATAATACCTATCTTCTAAGGTTGTAGAAAGAATTGAGCTGAGTGGTTCTTTACTGTACATTAATTCACCTGGGAAACTTTTAAAGATCCAGCTGCTCAAGCCTAACCCCAGAACAATTAATTGAGAATTTTGTGGGAGAGGACCCAGGCATCAGTATCTTTTAATTTCCGAGGTGATTGCAATGTTTAGCCAAGTTTACGCACCCTATTGAGCTAGTATATGTAGATATCTAGCATAGCATCTGAGCCTGAGCAGTCTTTGAATAACTGGTGGCTATAACTTTATGTCCTTTCAAATTTTACAATGCCTCCTCATCTGCCCTTTCTCTCACCTAAGCTATTTCCAGACAGAATGTCAGAGTGAATGAAATTGGGCTTTCCCTGTCCCAAGTTTGTCCTGTTTACTCCTTTGAGATCCTCCTTTCCTTTCTCATCTCCCTCTTCCCCATCTATTCCCTTAAAATAGCAATCTAATTCCCCAAATTAAAGATGCCAGGAGAAGGCATAAAATTATTCTAACTATAATTTCACACTCTATGGATTCAAAAAGTGAGACATGCTGGAGCTGGTACCCCTCCAGGATAACCTTAGCTACCTCCTGTGGTTCTAGGATAATGATGGGGGTAAAATTTCTGGTGCACTATTTCTAGCTCTAATGATTCAATGGCACAATACTTACATTTTGATTAGCTTTATACAATTAAGTGTTTTTATTTCAATTCCTCCTTGTCTTGCTAATTAAAAATCATTCTAGTTAATTTCAAATCACCACTGTTATGGATGTCATGGCAGCTGTTCAAAAATCATTGCATATTTCTGATTTGAAAAGCCGCCTTCTTCAGGGTTGCCAGACTGTGATTTGTTGTTGGCTTTTAACTGAAATTAAAATATCAGTTAATTAAGATGAGATATTATGTGATGAGTCTGTCCTTAGTCATGAAAGTATTGCTTCAGAAAACAAGTGATAGTATTACTACATGCATGAGCCACCTCATTTTTACACTATATGCATTACAGATGTGTGTGAACCATTCCAATAGATTTCTGACACAAACATGAATAATTTTCCACAAGACTTATTAGATCAGCATTAGGATTGAAAAGTGACAGATGAAAAATTGTACTGCCCACTTAAGCCAAACATTTGAAATGAACAATATGAATTTTCAATCTCTGCTTCTTTAAAGTCTCCAAATTCTTCTTCCAGTTTGTATAACCAAGATTGATAAAACTAATCAACAAAAAAAGTGTTGATAGTACTGAGGAATTTTTGCATTCCAGGGGTCATTTTTGAGGTTTCTAGGGAGGGTGTACAGTAATATTAAGCTTTTATCTTTCTCTTTGTTTGGTGTCTGTGATGGCTTGACGTTGAATGTACCCCCTAAAAGATCATGTTCAGAAAAGATTAGCTAATTCATTCCTATTGATTGCAATCTAATGCATGTGAGTCATTTTGATTAGGTTATTTCAGTTGAGGTGTGCCATGGCGGGGGAGGGTCTTAAACCTCTTACTGATGTTCCTTATAAGAGGATAAAGAACACACAGAAAACTTAGAGAAGTTCATGGAAAAAGCTTCAGAGAAGCTGAGAGACAAGGACACATCCGCAGAAGCTGAGAGAGGAAGCCTCTGAAGCCAGATGCTAGAAGCCATGAAATCTGGGAGAGAAGAACCAGCAGACATTGCCATGTGTCTTGCCACCTGACGGAGGAGCCCAAGCTCGCCAAAAAACAGTCTTCAGAGAAGGTATTGTGCTGTTGATGTCTTAATTGGGACATTTCCATGACCTTAGAATTGTAAACTTGTAAGCTAATAAATCTCCATTGTAAAAGTCAAAAAGCAAAAGTTAGAATGGCCATAGCCCAGATACACCTAAAGAGTGGGCTAGAAAGCTCAAAGGAGATGGTGGAGCTATACAGAGATGGTAGGGTTTAACAAACGAGTATGATTGTTGAATCATTATATTGATATTTATTTTAGTCTCCAGTATCTTAGAGCAGCTAGAATTAAAAACTTAAAATTGTGGAATTGTAACCCATACCACACTCTGAAATCTGTTCTACAACTAATTACTGTGCTTTGCTTTGAAATGCATTTCTTTTTTGTTCATATGTTATTTTTCACAAAAAAAGAAAAAAATAGTTGATTGTGATGATAAAAAAAATATTTATTCCTTCTAGCGTCCTATGTTCTGGAGCAGCTAGAAGGAAAAATCTGAGGTGATGGTATGGTAGCCCATGACAAACTCTGGAATCCGTCCTGTAACTACTTGTTGAAGAGTACTTTGAAAACAATAGCTTTTTTTCTTGCTTTGCTTTGTATATATGCTATATTAGACAATAAAAAAGATTTTTTAAAATGCCAATGCACTTTTGGTATGTTGCATTTAGGAAACTTCAGCAAACCACAACAGTGTTCAACTACTCCAAAGACTCTTCTACATTCATAACGACTAATTCTGCATTCCCACTCACTTCTCAATATCCTGGAGTATTGTAGGAAACTGAACATTTCCAGGGTTGCCCAGTCACTGGGTGAGATAATGATAAGGCTTGATAACCAGTGGTTGGACTTGCTAAATGAAGGCTTCCTTGCTTAACTATCTGTCTTTCCCATTAAATTATAAAGTCCATGTGGATAAGGCCTGTGTCTCTCTCAGTTTCCATTAGAGCCCTATCTCCACACAGTACACAGTACAAAGAAAAGACTCTCAATAAATATTTATTAAATTAATTAACATTGACCTCAGTTCTCAAAGATCCATTGTATTTAAACATTTTTTAAGTCTATGATTTCAGGGCTACATGTTGATCAAGAAAAATACGGTATTAACCTCAACATCCTGTCATCCTCAATTTTGCAAGATATCCTAAGCATCTCCTACTTCCTAGAGCTCTCAGTAAAACAAATCCAAGTTTTATATGTATATTATTCTGCATATGCATTTTGAGAATTTGTGGGCTATGGAAGTAAATCCTTAGCAGAAATCAAGGCCTTAAAGAGCCAATCTCTAGTCAGTTAAAAAGCGAGAGTGATCATAATGGACAGTATGTGCTGCCATGAATGCTTCCCCTCAGCATTCACTGTAAATGTCAGGAGCTGTGCTCAATTGTGCTGCTCTCTTCACCACATATAATTCTGGCTAATGAGTCAGTCTTCTTGCCTCCCCCTTACTCCCTCTTTATAACTCAAAACCAAAGCCACTCTCAAAGAGCATTTCTTAAGTTTTGACTCAAGATAAAATATACCTAAACAATTGTTTAAAATTAATTTAGCAATATCTGCCCAAGGAAGAAATGAAATGAGGAACACTAACATCCAGATGGCTTTCATGATCTATAAGTTGGATTAAATAGCTTCCTTTCCCTGCATAGAATTTTTTTTTGATTGATTATCATTTCAACTAATAAAGCAAGCATGGCACAGCAGCCATGTAAGTGGTTTTAATGAGGGGAAAAATGATCTTGTATTAACCCTTTCAACTGAAATTAAAAGATTTCATCCTTCCCAATTTTCTCCTTAACAATCAGTTGAAAAAACGAAGAAGACTTGAATCCAAATTTGGGGTCACCTCATTATAAAATGTCTGGGCTTGGGAATCACTTCACCTCTCCAAGCTTCAGTTTTCTCATCTGTGTAAAATAGGGTGATAACAGTTGTCTTGCCAACTCATTCTTTAAAGTAAATGAGACAGGGTGCACGGGTGGTTCAGTAGTTAAAATGCCTGCCTTCCATGTGGGAGACCCGGGTTTGATTCCCAGACCATGCACCCAAAAAAATGAGATAGCCTTCATGAAAACACTTTGAAAAGTACAAAATATTACGTACAAATATAAGATACTATTAAACAAGTTCATGCCATGTTTTTTCCCCTGGATCCTGATTATTTCTTCTTTCAGCAGGTAGAATAAAAAATAAAATGTTGCTATTATTACTGCAGCTTCTCTCTGTAATTTCACCAACCAGATACGTGTAGCCCAGCATTTGGTCTCAAACTCCAGATCCTGTATCCAGACTTCTAAAGCAACTCATCCAAACAGAGCTCATCTATGGAGTAAAGGTTGAGAGCATGCTTTAGACCAACTGCCTGGATTAAATTCTGGTTTTGCCACCTCCTAGCTGTGTAACCTAGAACACATTATTTTATCTCTCTGTGCCTCAGTTTCCTCAATCATAAAATTGGAATAATCGGTATCCCTCCATTTAGGGTTCTTGTAAATATTAAATAGGTTTACACACATCATACTAGATAGTGTCTGACTCACAGTAAACTCTCAATTGATCTGGCTGTTATTAGTGATATGACCTCTAGCCACTCTCCATCCTTCCTGTCTGTTCCCCGCTATTGTTTCCCTACCATCACCACCTCATCCCAGTCACAAACCTGGAGCAACCTTGCTTTTTTCCTTGTCCTCATACCCACCTCTAATCAATCACCCAATCCTGTCAAGTCAACCCCCTGCATTTATCTTTCACCTCTCTGCCGCCGCTCTTCTCCCACCCTGTTTCACCCGGATTATCTCTTTCATATCCTCTTTCATATCCTGCCCCTCCTTCTCACTCCCTAATCCATTCTTTCCACTTCCACCGAAGTGACTTCTCAAAAATCAAAATCTGCTCATATGGCCTCCTGGTTTAGAACCCTCCAATGGCTCCAAATAATCCCCAGGACACAGGCCAAACTCTGTAATTTAGTAAACAACTAACAAATCACTACAATCTGGCCTCTGCCTACTTGCCTTGCCCTGGATTTCAATCTTCTCCTACTCACGTCACAACTAGGCAGACTCAAGTATTTTTATCTCCTCAAAGGAATCCTATCTTCTTTCTGAGGTCCCAAATAAACTATTTCCTCTACCTATAAAACTCCTAATATCCTTTCCTCGACTGGATAGCTCTTATTTTTGCTTAATGTCTCAATTTAATCACCTCCTTCAGAAGATCTTCACTGACCCACTAGACCCACTAGATCCCCCTGTTTGATTCTGATCTAGCCCCCTGTACCTCTCCTACTTCTTTTGCTATCATTACTTGCATATCTGTCTTACTTTCTATACTATGAGTTCCATAAGGACCTTAGCTATCTTATTTACTTCA
Organism: Myrmecophaga tridactyla; assembly: GCA_004026745.1. Taxonomy (NCBI): domain Eukaryota; kingdom Metazoa; phylum Chordata; class Mammalia; order Pilosa; family Myrmecophagidae; genus Myrmecophaga; species Myrmecophaga tridactyla. The sequence goes on along the minus strand of PVIY010006480.1, from coordinate 56,808 downwards.
CTATCTACTGTTCCTAGCTGAGTGCTTGGCACATAGATAACTAATAAATAAGTGAAGAATTAATTAATTACTTGATAGATTATAACCAATAGCCCAACTCTGATTTCCAGTGTTTAAAACATCCCTCCACCCATCTATAACTCTCTACCCACAATTGCCAAACAATTCTAAGAAAAAAATCCTTGGAGGATATATCAAAATTCAAGAATGTTCTGCTTTACAGACATCGATGACAGATATTAAAATGTTCACTGCTTCCTGGGTACATACTGAATCTTACAAATTAGTAAGCCCTCTAAAAATACATATATGCACAAGTGACTTCAGAGAAAAAGAAACAAATCTAATATTAGAACATTTAAAAACAAAATTGAAGTCCAAAATTAAAGTCTTTAATAATTATCTCTTAAATATTAGAAGAATATTATACTTAAGTGAAAGTACTTATCCTTTCAAAATATTTTGAATGTCTTTTTATTTGATCTTCATAGTTAACTTTTGAGTTATATATAAGGGCAATGTACTAATTAGGATTAGGTTCAGTTTCACTTACAAAGACCAGTATAATGGTAGCTTAAGAAAACAGAGGTTCATTTTTCTTGCACCCTAAAGTTCTGAGAAATTCCTAGGATTCCGGGCTCCTTCCAGACTTGTCTTCCCATGTCATCCGGGTATGGCCTTCATCTTCATGGTCAAGATGAGGACTAAATGTCTACCCATTACATTCACATTTGAGGCCGAAAAACTGAGCGTAAGATTAAGCAAGAAGGGGCAAAGGGCACATGCTAAGTGTCTTTTAAGAAATATGAATACAAGATGCCATATGACAATTCTGTGTATATTCCACCGACTAGAATTTTAGTCACCAGGCCTCATTTCACTTCAAGCATGGTGTCATGGTCAGGTTCATGTGTCAACTTGGCCAAGTAGTGGTACCTGTTTGTCTGGTTGGGCAAGTGCTGGCCTGTCTGTTGCAATGAGGACATTTCATAGAATTAAATCATGATGACATCAGCTGCATCCACAGCTGATTCCATTTGGAATCAGCCAAGGGGAGTGTCCTCTGCAATGAGTGATGCTCAATCTAATCACTGGAAGCCTTTTAAGAAGGATTCAGAAGAGACAGGCTCTTCCTGATTCGGCCGGCAAGCCTCTCCTGTGGAGTTTGTCCAGACCCTCCATCGGAATAGCCAGCTTCACAGCCTGCCCTGCGGATTTTGGACTCTGCATTCCCAAGGTCACATGAGACACTTTTATAAATTTTATATTTGTGAGTGTTCCCTGCTGATTCTGTTTCTCTAGAGAACCCTAACTGACACACCTGGCTAGAAGATGCATTTTTTTAATTTGAGAGCCCATGTGCCCCACAAAAAATGAGGGTTCCACCACAGTGGAAGAAAGAATGAATGGATATGGAGGGACAACTGGCAGACTTTTTTACAGGTGAAGTAATATATCCATCTTCCAGGTGAGAAACTAAGAAAGTCACTTAGTGGAAAGAGCAGAGATTGAATATCTAAATATATATTCAGAGGTATTCCTATGATCATTTTGCCTATTTAGTCCTAGATCTGTTCCCAACCTTTTCCTACTTTATTTATTTTGCTGGGCACTGTCCCCTACAAACATTCACAGGCTCCCTTTCACTGGCTTCCAACTAGGTTCAGCCAATGAGATTCATCAGTGGTAACTGGAGGATGAGAAGATGGAAGACGACAGGATATTTCTCCCCTCTCCCTCTGCTTCAGGTAGAATATGCAGTGGGGTCTGCATCTCCTACATTATTCCAATTCCCTTCAGTCTGTCATCTACATCACGGATCTAACTACTGCCAAGTGGTCCACATACTTCAGATAATAGCATCTCCTCTGTTTTCCCATTCAGTCCTATAGTTGCTATTGTTTGGGTTGTCTTACTTTCCCTGTTTGCTCTATCAGTCCTAACACTTCAATTGATTTTCTGTATTAAACTTTCTCTTCCTGGCATAAGTTTTGTCCTCCTGCTTAAACCTGACAAAACATCATCCAACAAGCCAAGAATAATTGTGCTTTTCAGTAAAATACTATTAATACATGCGAGTTGTATGCCATCTTAAAATCTATCATATGAAACACCTTTACTATATAACACTCCATAAGCTATACCTTATTTCTAACAAACGAGCCATAGATTTTACAGTACGAAGTTAAATAAAGCAATTTTTACTTCAGTGTGACATGGTTGAAATCTGCAAAAAAAAAATGGAAGAGCATTGTTTTATTAGACTAGAAATAGAACAACAGATCAATGGAACAAAGTAAAAACTGCAGCATTCATCTATCTGTTTGATGAGTTGAGTTGATTAGAAAAAAACATGCCTTCCACATCATTGGAAAAGAGATGGCTTTGAAACAGCTGGGTATAACCATGTGGAAAAATAAAATAAAAATTGTTCTCCCAGCCTTCAAACAAAATAAATTACAGATTAACACAGAGTGTCTTAGTTTCCTGGCTGCAATGACAAATACCACAAACTGGTTCTGGCTTAAACAGGAATTCATTATCTCATTTTGGGAGTTACAAGACTTGATTTCTCCCAGGGATGGTTGTGGTCTGGCTGCAACAATCCTTGGCTCCGTAGCTTTCCCATCACAGGATGATTTCTTATCCTTTCTCTTTTGAATTCTGTTGACTTCCAGCTTCCAGCCCCTCACATGGCTTTCTCTCTATTAGGCACCCAGGAGTCAGAGTGTACCCATCCTGACTCAGTTGGTCACACCATCACTAAAATTATCATCTTCAAAAGTCCTGTTTAGGGTGCCCGGCTGGTTCAGTGGTTGAATGCTTGCCTTCCATGTGGGAGACCCAGGTTCGATTCCCGGACCATGTACTCCCCCCCCCCCAAAAAAAAGTCCTATTTAGGGCACAACCCAAATACCCTTAAAGAGTGGGATAGAAAGATCAAAGGTGATGGTGGAATTATACAGAGAAGGTAGGGTTTAACAAACGAGTATGATTGTTGAATCATTATATTGCTATTTCTTTTAGACTCCAGTATCTTAGAGCAGCTAGAAGTAAAAACCTAAAATTGTGGAATTGTAACCCATACCAAAGTCTGTAATCTGTTCTACAGCTAACTGTTGCGATGTGATTTGAAATTGTTGTTTTTATGTATATATATATATATATATATGTATAGATATATATCTATACATATATATATATATATTATTTTTCACAAAAAATTCTTCTAGCCTCCAGTGTTTGGGAGCAGCTAGAAGGAAAAAATCTGAATAGTAGAATGGTAACCCATAACAAACTCTGAAAACCATTCTGTAACTATACTCTGAAAATCATTGCTTTTTCTTTTTCTTTGTTATGTATGCTATATTTAACAATTAAAAAAAATGTTTAAAAATATCCCATTTACCTTGGGTTCACACTTACCTGAATGGGATCAAGATTAAGAATATACTTTTTCTAGGGCACATAACTCAATGTATCATACAGAGCTAAACATAAAGTAGAATACAGAACATAACAGAGAATATCTTTATAGTCCTAAAGTTTTATACTCCTAAATCAAAAACAGTTACCATAAGGAAAATATTGACAAGTTTGACTATAAAATTGGCAACTTCTTTATGAGGAAAAACAGGAAATAGAGTAAAATATTTGTAGCATATTTAATGAAAGATAAATAAGATTAGGGATATATATGAAAAATACGAATTGAAAAGGGATAAAATATAGATTATTTTATAGAAGAAACTTTTATATTTATATTTAATAAAATATAATAAAAATATATTTTAAATATAATAAAAAAAGGAACCAAACTATATAACATATATAATATATACAAATGAAAAAGATGTTTTGAAAATGGACAGAATAAAGAAAATAATTTTAAAGGTGAAGAAACATCAATGGACAATAAACATATGAAAAATATGCCCAATCTCATTTGTAATCTGGAAAACGCAAATGAATAAGGTAAAATATTTTTCCCAGATCAGACTGCCAACTGAAATCCCAATTGCCAAAGCCATTTGGCTCCCAATTGCTGGAACAATTTGAACAACAAAATAAATAAAAACGGACTGGATTACAACCAAAATATAAAATAAATATCTAGGAGCCCCTACTGATATAAATAAATGATTGAATAAGTAAATAACGGAGAGAATAGACAAATAGCCTATGCAGAAAAATTCAAAGTAATTTATGTCGCTACTCTGCCCTCAAGAAGGTGGAGCATAATTCCTCACTCCATCAGTATGGGCTTGAGAGTGCAGTATGGAAAAGGATATGGAAGTAGGATTTGTCACGTTTCTCACAGTGGAGAAACGTGACAAATCCTACTTCTGCAAGGTAAAATCAAGGTCAACCTCAAGAGTGTAAGTCATGTCGGTAGTAAACTTCCTTGATATGATCTGATGACAATAGCACTTTACCTCTGCAGTCTCTCTCTCCAAAACCCATAACTACAAGGTAATCATTAGGAAAAAAAACAGAAAAATCCCAACTGAAAGACATTCAACAAAATATCTGACCAGTAATCCTCAAAACTATAAAGGTCGTAAAAAACAAGGAAAGTCTGAGAATTGTCACAGCCAAGAAGAGACAGAGTCAGATGACTAAATATAATGTAGCATCCTGGTTGAGATCCTGGGACAGAGAAAAGGACATTATCCATAAACACTGGAAATATGACTAGAATATGGAGTTTAGTTCATAATGTACAAATATGGCTCATGAATTATAACAATGTACCATACTAATATAAGATGTTAGTAATTGGGGAAACTGACTAGGAGATATATAGCAATGCTCTGTATGATCTTAGGTCTTTCTGAAAATCTAAAGCTATTCTAAAATAAACTTTTATTTAAAATAGTCTTCTGGTAACAGCAAGCATTGGCAAGAATGGGAATAAACAAGCGCTCTCATAGACTGTCAGTGGAAGGTAAATTGATGAAGTCTTTTAAAGGTTTTTTGTTGCTATATATCAAAAATTTAAATCAACACATCTCTGATCCAGCAATTCCATTTTCGGACCCTATTTTAAATGTGCAATATGTACAAAATGTTTGTGAAATCACTTTTTCTAATAGGGAAAGTTTGGAAACAACAGAATGTCCTCGCATAAATGGATTTTTAAAAATAACAATATAGAACAGCATTATGCACCCATTAAAAAATAAGAGTCAAATATATACAATAACATGAAAAGAATGGTAGGATGACAGATTGAATACTTGAGTCTATAATCATTCTTTTACAAAGCCCCACTCAAATAACAGCTTTAGGATATAAAAATGTATAAAATGTGTCACAATGTGCTAATATTCCCAATATGTAAAGGGCTTCTAAGAATTAAGAAGGAAATGATCAATAACCTGATATTAAGAAGGAAATGATCAATAACCTGATATGAAAAATGCAGGGAATTCAAATGGTGATTAAACATGTGAAAAACACATGATCTCATTTGTAAATAAAAACAAATGTAGATGATACCTGGATATCTTGTTTCACCTAAAAGCAAAGGTGTTATCAGAGATTCCTTGGAGCATGTTAAAAAGACACAGGTAACGCCTGAAGAGGCTAGTAAAAACCTCAAAGATGAGACAATTTGGAATATTGACAAGGAATGACTACAATGGATTAAAACACATTAAAAAATCATAAAAATCTATGAGGTCATAATTACTCTCCAAAGTGGGGAGGAGGGCTTACTCAGTAATTGCCTTTGAAGTAAGCTGGAGCATCAACTCAATACTCTGAAAAAATAATAAAGGGAAAGAATAAATTATTTTTTCTGTTTTTTCGGTTCTGCCTGCATTTCATAGACACTAAATAGCTGATAAGGTAAATTCTTTGGGGGAGAGTTATAGCTAATAAATGCTGGAGAAAGGACAGAATTAGAAAAATCATTGTTTTGAACTGACCCCTAATGTAATAATGGATCTAAACAAGAGATTAGACAGATTCAGATGGGAAATCTCCAAGGGGTAAGATCTTTAAGTCTTTTCTGACATTTTTTTAAAGTATTAATAGGATTGTTATATGTCTGTCACTAAGTTTAGGGAAAAATTTGTGATAAGAACAAAGAAAACTAAGAAAAGGAAGAAACAAGATAATTATTAACTATGTAGAAACAAAGTTATATAAGAAAGTTTTATACCACAGGCCTCCATCACTCTAATTAATTGTTGCATGGTCCTTATAATGTAAACACCAAACACTGATATAACTCCAATTTTGATATAATTTTCAGAGGAGAACGGATGCGGAAAGAGGAAGTTGGAGTGGAAATGGCAAGAAATTTAACATCTTGAGAGTACAAAAGAGTTTAATTAAGCCTAGTAAGCAAGGCACACATATTTAAGCACGATGTTTTAGAGATAGAGAGATAAAGTAGCAAAAGAAACACATAACAGTTCAAATCTATCTCTGGAGAGTGAAAATCAGTTTTGGAGAGGAGAGAGACAAGGTACTATTTTTCCTTATAACCTCTCTCAAGCTATTGGATTTCTAAAGTATATTCATATTTGATTAAGATGTATTAGATATATTAATCAGAATAAAATCGTCACATTACAAAACAATTTAATCTCTCCTCATATAAAAGATATTCAAATGTAAATTTGTAGAAAGTAGAATGGAAGGATTAACTTCAAACCACTGACAGTAGTTACCTCTAGGGAAGATTTGGGACAAGTTCGAAATGTAGTAGAGAAAGAAAATTTTAGTTTTTACTCTGTGCATTTTTATATTATTTGAATCTTTTACCACATGAATGTATTCATGTATTCCTTCAGTAGTAGAAAAGGTAAACAGAAAAAAGATTTCAGAAAAGAATAATATGTTTGGAAAAAATAAAATACATGATCTCTCCACTCAGACACTAAGTTTTTCTCTTTTTCTACCTTCTCCCCACCCCATCATTCACATTTCAATTTTATTCAGAAAGGGAAGACAGCTCTAGCTTTATTATCAAGTACATAATCTATAGAAATCAAAATCACTGATCTAAAAGTTTCCAGTCCTCATCTCTCTCATTCTTCAATTCCTAATAGCTTTGTACTGTCTTCTTTTTTGTGTTCACCTTCTTTTGCCTTACCACAACCACATCTGTCTTCACTAATTAAGACATGGCTCCAGGGATGCAAGGGTAGTTCAGTGGTAGAAGTCTCACCTGCCATGCGGGAAACCCAGGTTAGATTCCCAGCCTCTGCACTTCCCAAAAAACAAACAAGCAAAAATTCAACAAATGGTGCTGCAACAATGGGATACTCACATGGAAAAAGAATGAAATGTGATACCACCCATACAGCATACAAAAAAAAAAAAAAAAGCTCACATGGCTCCATGCATTTTTAAATTTAAACACTTTGTGAAGATGTTCAGACACTCTGGGCTCACAAAAATATTTCTAGTCAAGGTCAGGTGGTATTTATAATTTATATGGAATGAAGGTAGGTAAAACTTGAATTAAAAAAAAACTAGAGGCTATATAAAAGAATGAAGTCCTGAGGCATGCAACAAGGTGAATGAACCCTAAAGACATTATGTTGAGCAAAATAAGCTGGAAACAAAAGGATAAATATTGTATGATCTGATTTAGAAAATACTTATAAGAAAATTAGGGCCTAGACTATAAGCTCTTATAACAGTCACTTTTATTCCTGAGTTTTAAGTGTTATCTCTAAATTCTGAGATGCTGTGCTCAATATGTATAACCTGGTGTTTCCTTGGAACTGTGGGTACCTGGGAAACAACTAAGACTCAGAGGTAGAGTTCTGCAGCTCTGCAAGTCAGCATTACTCCTTCAGCAACTAAGCCAAAATAGAGCTCAACTTGGATTGGAGATAGGAATGAAGCTAATTTAGTTGGAACTGAGACAAATCACAATATGGGGTAAAGGATAATAATGTCTGCATTCTAAAACTTCATTTCTGTGTGAGACCAAAGGAAGAGATGTTTATTTTATCCAAAATTTAAATTCTCTGTAGCACACAATCTAACAACCTATCTGGCCAGTTCATTTAAATAACCTTAAACACATGGAGCCTAGAATGGGGAATGAGATCTTATAATTCTGTGTAGCTCAATGTAATATCCTGATACATTCCAGAGTATGTTGGGCAGATGATTAAAAAAAAAAGTATTTGCAAAGTCTGAAAACTGGAGAAAAAATTATGGAACTATTAAACTTCCTCACCTGGGAAATTCTTGATACTCTCTCAAGTATCAAGGACCTTCAACTTAATAAGCCAACTCCTGAGTCTTGAGGTTAGCTCTTATGAAATTCATTTCTTTGACAGGGAAGCTAAGCCTACCTATAATTATGCCTAAATATCACTTCTAGAGAACCTCTTTTGGGGCTCATATATGGCCTCTCTCTCTCTAAGCCTAACTATGCAGATAAACCCTTTACTCTCCTGACTACGTGGTCCATGACTTCCAGGGGTGGAAGTCTCCCTGACAACATGGGACATGACTTCCAGTGATGAGCCTGACCCTGACGTCATGAAATTGGCAATGCTTTCTTGACCAAAAATAGGGAAAGAAATGTAACAAAATAAGGTTTCAGAAGAAAATGTAGGGAAATATCTTATAAATCTTATAATAGGAGGCAGTTTCCTAGACCTTACATGCAAAGCACGAGTATTGAAGAAAGAAATAAATGGGAATTCCTCAAAATTAAACACTTTTGTGCATCAAAGAATTTCATCAAGAAAGTAAAAAGACAGCCTACACTATGGGAGACAATATGTGGAAACAATATATCAGATAAAGGTCTAGTATCCAGAATATATAGAGACTGTTCAACTCAACAACAAAAAGACAGACAGACAACCCAATTACAAAACGGGCAAAAGACTTGAACAGACACTTCTCAGAAGAGGAAATACAAATAGCCAAAAGGCACATGAAAAGATGCTCAACTTCCCTGGCTATTAGGGAAATGCAAATCAAAGCCACAGTGAAATATCATCTCACACCCACGAGAATGGCCATTATCAATAAAACAGAAAATGACAAGTGCTGAAGAGGATATGAGGAAAGAGGCACACTTATTCACTGTTGGTGGGAATGTCAAATGGTACAACCACTGTGGAAGGCAGTTTGACGGCTCCTCAGGAAGCTAAGTATAGAATTGCCATATGACCCGGCAATACCATTGCTAGGTATCTACTCAGTGGGCATGAAGGCAAGGACACAAATGGGCATTTGCACACCAATATTTATAGCAGCATTATCCACAATTGTGAAGAGATGGATACAGCCAAAATGTCCACCAACAAATGAGTGGCTAAATAAGCTGTGGTATATACATACAATGGATATTATGCAGCTGTAAGACAGAATAAAGTTATGAAGTATGTAACAACATGGATGGACCTTAAGGACATTATGCTGAGTGTGATTAGCCAGAAACAAAAGGACAAATACTGTATGGTCTCACTGATATGAACTGACATTAGTGAATAAACTTGGAGAATTTCAGTTAAGAACAGAGGTCACAGGAGATAGAAATAGGGTAGATATTGGGTAATTGGAACTGAGGGGATACAGATTGTGCAACAGGACTGATTGTAAAAATTCAGAAATGGATAGCACAATACTACCTAACTGTAATACTATAATGTTAGAACACTGAATGAAGCTGAATGTGAGAATGATAGAGGGAGGAGGCCTGGGGGCACATATGAAATCAGAAGGAAAGATAGATGATAAAGACTGAGATGGTATAATCTAGGAATGCCTAGAATGTATAATGATAGTGACTAAATGTACAAATTTAAAACTATTTTTTCATGAGGAAGAACAAAGGAATGTCAATACTGCAGGGTGTTGAAAGTAGATGGTAATTGATATTTTAAAACTTTAACTTATGTGTAAGACTAAAGCAAAAAATGTTGATTTGGTACAAAATTTATATTTTGACTAGTGCATTTCCTAATATAACTTATGTGGACAGCTTAATTGAACACCATAAGTATATGGAACCTTGACTAGGGCATGAGATTTTGTTGGTTTATCCAGAGTGATGCCCCGATAAATCCCAGGGTGATTTGAACAGTGAATAAAAAAGTTTTACAAAGTTCCCTTGAGGAAATGGTGAGAAAGGGGGAAAATTCAACTTCCCCAAGTGGAGAATTCTTGATATTCTCACAGGCAGTGGGGATAACCAAAGCAATAGGCTGAGCCCCCAATCTTGGGGTTTGTTTGTATAAACTTAACCCTGCAAAGGAGAGGCTAAGCCTACTTACAATTCGGCCTAAGAGTCACCCCCGAGAGAACCTCTTTTGTTGCTCAGATGTGGCCTCTCTCTCTCAGCCAACATGACACGCAAACTCACTGCCCTCCCCCTCTCTATGTGGGACATGAATCCCAGGGGTGTAAACCTTTCTGGCAACATGGAACAGAAATCCTAGAATGAGCTGGAACTCAGCACCAAGGGATTCAGAAAACCTTTTCAACCAAAAGGTGGAAAAGAGAAATGAGACAAAATAAAGTGTCAATGGCTGAGAGATTCCAAACAGCTGAGAGGTTATCCTGGAGGTTATTCTTATGCATTAAATAGATATCACCTTTTTAGTTAAGGTGATATCTATTTAATAATGATAGTGACTAAATGTACAAATTTTAAAATATTTTTGCATGAGGAAGAACAAAGGAATATCAGTACTGCAGGGTATTGAAAGCAGATGGTAATTAATATTGTAAAACTCTAACTTATGGTTTCATCATCATGATCATTTCATAGAACATTTGCATCAATTCAGAAAAAGAAATAAAAAGAAAACATTAAAAAATTCATACATACTATACCCCTTACCCCTCCCTTTCATTGGCTGGAGGAAGAGGCTGGAGGGAACTGCCTGAAACTGTGGAGCTGTGTTCCAGTAGCCATGTTGCTTGAAGATGATCATATAATGATACAGCTTTCACAACGTGACTGTGTGATTGTGAAAACCTTGTGTCTGATGCTTCTTTTATCTACCTTATAGACAGATGAGTAAAACATATGGATTAAAAATAAATAATAGGGGAAACAAATGTTAAAATAAATTTAGTAAATTGAAATGCTAGTGATCAATGAAAGGGAGGGGTAAAGGATATGGTATATATGAATTTTTTTCTGTTTTCTTTTTATTTCTTTTTCTGAATTGATGCAAGTGTTCTAAGAAATGATCATGATGATGAATATACAACTTTGTGATAATATTGTGAGTTATTGATTATAAGAATGTTAGATAATTACAAGAATGGAATGATCATATGGTAAGAATGTTTGTGTTTGTACATTGGTACATTTAATAAATAAAATAAACTTAAAAACTGATCAGGTGCTTTATAACAAGCACCTAGAGTTTTATCTGGCCTTCTTTGGACTCCTGCCTCTCCAGATATGAGGAAGGTTGATATATTCCGGCCCTGGAGGCTGTACAGTCCACAAAGCTGTCAACACAAGATACAGACGTTCTCATAAAGCAGCTTTTACAAAAAAAGGAAACTACAGATTGCTGTGTTGTTTAAAGCACAACAATGGCAACACTCTGATTTTATTTCTTATATATTTTGTGTAAGGTGAAAGGTGAGATTACATGATGTCTAGCCCTGAATACTCAAGTCCAGAGTTTTCCTTATATTTCCATTCTCAGGCGGGGTTAGGTGCCTAAAAAAATAAAATAAAATAAATAAAAATAAATAAGCTTTCAGCATCTAAGAGATTTCAAATAGGGTTGAAAGGCTATTCTGGAGGTTACTCTTATGCAAGCTTCAGCCAGTTATTGCAAATTGCAATGGAATGCCAAGCCTTGATCAACAATATTCCTGAAAACCCCAAAGAATACCCAGGGCTCTATCTGAGACTCTATAACAGTTTCATTCAGTTTATATCGCAGAAACTTAAAACCTCCAGATTGTTTCTATGCCAGAGAAGCCCTTAAATCTAGAGGTAACAGTCTCTCTAAAAACAACAACTGGTTACATCCCCTTAGCCATAATGTCAACACCCAACATGAAGAAGTTAGAATGGTCAGGACCCAAATATCCCTAAAGATTGAGAGAAGGAACAAATGAGAGGGAGGAGTTGTAACAGAGAAGATAGGATTTAACACATGAGTATGACTACTGAATCATTTTACTGATATTTCATTTTAGTCTCCAGTATATTACAGTAGCTGGAAGGAAACACCTGAAATTGTGAAGCTATAACCCATACCATACTTTGAAGTGTGCTCTATAACTACATGTTAAAATGTACTTTGATTCCTGGTGCCTGACTATGCAAAAAAAAAAATGTACTTTGAAATCCATGACTTTTCTGCATATGATATATTTCACAATAAAAAATGTTTTTTTAAAAAAGAAAACTCTTCCAGGGTAATCTCTGTTAGGAATCAATAACTAGATAAACAATCTATCACTTAATGCTTAGCTAGACCTAGAATTCATAATTTTTCATACTCTTAGTGTCTTAACTGTTTAACACAGAGATGTCCCTGTGTAGACAAATACTCGAGTAAGCATTAAATTATTATAACACTAGTAGAGGGCTGGCTACATAATCTGCCCTGCCCAGTGCAAAATGAAAATAACAGGGCACTGTCTGGGGTTGGGAAAATCAATCTCCCCTTCTCACAGGCCCTGTGTCCCATCCCACCAGGGATTGTCTACCCTCAAGGAAGGCAACCTCCTCCCCAAGACACATGCAAAACCTGTATCTGGAGGTGGGGGCTGGAGGGGTGAGAGGTCCCCACTGAGTTGTCCTCAAATGCACTGGATGCTGCGGGCCACCTGCTTGCCCCACTCTGAAACTCCATGGGGCACAAGCCTGACTCCATGGGGCACAAGCCTGCCCCCAGCCCTGGCAGAGCACATCTGTGGATTGCAGGTCTCCTGGGGCCATACCCAACCATAGCCAGCCAATTAGTATAACAGATAGATAGAGAGTGGCCTCTGTCAAAGAGCAAGGGCAGAGTGGACACCAGGAGGCAGGGAGCAGACCACAGAGAGCCCATCTTGGGAGGCAGGGACCCTATATGACTGCACTGGTTGCTAGGACATGAAGCCAACCTTGACTAAGACACATGTCTGTCATCTCAGCTCAGCGATGGTTGAGTTTCAGTTGAACATCAATTGGAAAGAAGAGTAGAAGATACTATTAAACCAATTAGATGGTCTTTGATTCTTTTGACTAACTTAGGAGCCATCAGGAATAGTCTCACTCTTTATGTATAAAATATGTAGTTGGACCATGATACCTTCCAGTTTTCACAGGTCCAGGTACTGAGTGCTCGGGCATACACTAAGAGCTCGGATTTTGAATGACTAAATATTTAAGACGTTCAACCTCTTGAAATAGAGAAATCGTACTGCCTTATGACTGTCTTTAAAGGTCAAAATTGGCCAGGGTCTATTCTACAAATGTCTTTTCTACCAAGAAACTACCTTGGGGAAAAAGTAACTTTTCAGAAAAATCATTGTTTTGTTTCATGTATTAACAAAACTTATTTGAAGGGAAAATTGGCAGTCTTATGTCTTTGGTGTTGTTAATGATGGAATCAGATAATTTCACATACACTCTGATAAATATGTCCGAGCTCTGTCATTAAGACAGTTAAATTAAAAGGAAACTATCAGAAAATTGTGAATTCAAAGATATACGAAATATATTGACATGAACCAGTCTATTTTAGATTAATTATTGAGCCATAAAACTCCAAGGTTTGATCTACAAAATGTCAGCATACATTGTGAATACATACAAATATCATAACAGCAAGAAGAAAAAGAATGAAAAATGTCCAACAATATTTTTCATTCTATAAGTTTTTATTACAATGCAGACTTTGGAGAAAGATACTTTTAATTTCATTAACAAAGAAAACATGTTTTTCTTAATTAAAATAATTCCTGTTATTATCTAGCACACCTCAAAGCATTTAAATACTATGTAATACAGTGATTTATAGTTGTTTTGAGTCACAGATTCTTTGGGAAAATTGGTGAAAGTTCTGGATCCAATTTCCAGAAAAAATTGCAGGTGATTCATAGACTTCAGGTTAACAGCACTCTTTTCAATAAATTCTAGGATATACTCAGATCTTTAATATATATATTTTAATATATATATGCATGCTGCAACAGCTTGGGTATGAGAGTCTATTATACAAGAAATAAAATTCTTACATTATAACTTATTATAAAATTAAACTTACAGGAAATAAAATCTGTTTAAATTTTATTATCTAATTAGTCAGTTTTTACTGAACTCTGATGGCTAGTATAATGATATAACAAAAATGCTAAACAAAAAAGATAACATTTGAGTAATGTGAAAATTGAGAAGATAACAAGATTTGAGCAAACATTTTTATTTAGCAATAATATGTCAAATAACTATGAAACAAGAAAATACAAAAAAACTTAGAAAAATTAGGTTTGCTTATTATATCAACAATGATTTCAGTAATTTTAATTACTTGGCTTGACTGCAGCATTTGAATGTCAGATACAAGTGGAGTAGAGTTCAATCACAGAGGTAAGGACTCATTTTTTTCATTCCATTTTTCATCCCCTGTCAAAAGTATCCCCTGTCTTCCATCAAAACATCTTTCCCAAGTTCAAAAGCATTCTTCAAAACTCTACCTTCCTTGACTTGGGTGACATGTGCTGATACAGGGTAATAAGAATTCCTTCCAAGAAGGAAAAAGCTTTGAAGATGAAAATCATCATAACTGACATATTTGTGGGTGTAAATACTGGTTGTTAAAGTAGTTGGTTCATCTGATTCATCTTTCTGTCTTTCATCCATGACAATTCTATGGTGAGTAATTCAGCAAGGAGGCTGACTGTGAACACACATGTGTGCATGCACACACATACACACGCACACAAATTCTAAGATTCGAGAACTTCAATCTCGTATATAATGCATACTGCACATAATGATTTACTGAAGTCAATGCTCCTACTGCAAAGAGCAGCTGCTCCATGTTTCTGCAGGGAAAATAAATTCTTTTCTTGTTGGTTTTTTTCTTTGTGAGTTAGAAGCAAACACTTGCCACCTGGACTCTTTCTGGTCTTTAGCTTCTGTTTGAATGCTAAAACAAGCCTGGTAGATTCACAGTATACATCGAAGGCCTAGATTATAAATAAAACCGAGGTTTGTTCATGTTTTACTCATATTATCACATTACAGTTTCATTATTTAAGTACCATGCTGTGAAGTCAGTCAAAATCAGTGAGGGCAGCCAATTTAATTATCTAATCCTGTATGCATGTCTCCTTTCTTTGAACTCTTTCAACAATTATATAGTATGTCACTGTTAAGGTGTCTTGTAACATGTGTCTTTATATTTGTGTGTCTTACTCAACAGATTACATAACACCTTTACAGCCAGAAAAATATACACACATATATATATATTTCTTTTATGCTTCATACATGTTGGGACCTCAATAAGGAGTCAATGCTCTTTTTTAAACATGGGCAGGCACCTGGAATCGAACCCAGGTCTCTGGCACGGCAGGCGAGAACAATGCCTGCTGAACCACCATGGCCCGCCCTTGATACTTTTTTGAAATGGAATTTAAATATGTAATTTTCTTTTAAATGAGTTTACAAATAGTATGTGGATCACAGAGTAATTTCTCAGGAGGTTGTACTGAATTAAAAGTATTCAAGTCTGCTTTTATGAAAAGTAAATGACAGTGCATATAAAACATTTAGCATAGTGCCTACAGGTACATAGCAAAACCTCAATTAGTAGTTGTTATTTTTGTTTTTGTATACTCATCCTCAAGCTCAATTCTTTGTAAGTTATAGGAGTTCAAAATATACTTGATTGCATGTATGTGGAAATTGTTAAAGATGTCCCAATCTTGCACATATATATTTTTTAACAATTATCTAAAATAAATATCAATAAAGTTTATTTGAGAATTTTCTATACATATTAATACCACAGAAGAGAAAGATTTTATGGACCATACACTCCCCTCTGGCAGAGTTGAAAGTCTCACCTTTTTCCTAATAGCTAGAAATCTTCTATTAATAAAGACTAAGGCCTACTTTTTTATAATCACTGTTAAATATCGATATAAGACTCAGTAGGAAATAAAAAATTCACATAGTTCAGGGATTCTCAAAGGATCACAAGGAGTTTACTCACTGGAAGTGAAGTGGTCCCTTCCAGATCCTAGCTTCTCAATACCACCAACTGACAAGCTCATTAAAATAAAACATTCATGCATGCATCTCTATAGGCATTTAAGCACAAGAATAGGAAAATGTGGAACATGTTAAATACCTATTAAGTATATACTAAGGAAATTCATGTATAAGAATAAGGAATAATATGCAATCTGGGATGATGTGCATTATGGCTAGATCAAGCAGTTAATTCAGAGAATATTCAAAAGTTAATTGCCATTACAAATAAATAATGTTAGCCATATCCTTCATTTGAGAAAGGCAAACATTTTATTGATTGAAGGTATTAAAACAATACTGACTGGGCCTTGCTACCTAGAGTAAAATGTGTTTGCATTTCACTACATGTGAAAGTATAGGCTCATTTCCTTTATTCCCTTTATCTTTATTCAGCCAGTATTTACTGAGTGCCTACTAGTCAATGGGAGGGTAATCGCAACCATCCCCATATATACATGGCTCTAGTGTGCTGTGATTCATGTATTGGCAAGGCTTTGTTGTATTGAAGGAAACTTGGTGTTTTAGTTTGCTAGCTGCCAGAATGCAATATACCAGAGACAGAATGGCTTTTAAAAAGGGGAATTTAATAAGTTGCTAGTTTATAGTTCTAAGGCCAAGAAAATGTCCCAATTAAAGCAAGTCTATAGAAATGTCCAATCTAAGGCATTCAGGGAGCAATACCTTGGCTCAAGAAGGCCGATGAAGTTCAGGGTTTCTCTCTCAAGTGGAAAGGCACATGGCGAACACAGTCAGGGTTTCTCTCTTGACTGGAAGGGCACATGGTGAATACAGCATCGTCTACTAGTTCTCTCTCCTGGCTTCCTGTTTCATGAAGCTACCTGGGAGGCATTTTCCTTCTTCATCTCCAAAGGTTGCTGGCTGGTGGACTCTCTGCTTCTTGTGGCTATGTCATTCTCTGCTCTCTCAGAATTTCCTGGCTTTCTCTCTTGTTGTCCTCTTTTGTGAGATTCCAGTAAACTAATCAAGACCCACCTAGAATGGGTGGAGACACATCTCCACTTAATCCAGTTTAACAACCACTCTTGATTGCATCACATCTCCAGGGAGATTATCTAATTGCAGATTCAAACATACAGTATTGAATAGGGATTAGAAGAAACAGCTGCCTTTACAAAATGGGATTAGGATTAAAACATGGCTTTTCTAGGGTACATACATCCTTTCAAACTGGCACTTGGTGTGGGAAGAAAGATGACCTGTATGTAGAAGGCAAAATTTCACAGCAAGCTCAAAGTCATTCATTTTGGCAGTAACCTGAGAAAGGGTTCTTTCTGAGACCAGAGATCAGAACAGGAGGGATTAACTGCACAACAGGAGAATGTTCTATTGGCCTTGATAATGGAATCACCAAGATGGATCTAGGAAAGTGAATACTCTGTAATCAGATATATGATGGCATGGTGTATAGAGGCAGGCTCAGGGAAGCTATAAGATTCCCCTTGGCTTTCACTTATTTGTTCTTTGGACACTTCAAACGTAGTATGTTTAAAATGTATACTTATCAACAGAATCAACTCTTCATCCTATATTCCTATCTTAATTTATAAGTTAATGAATGGTATCTTCATCTATCTATTTGCCCAAGCCAGAAACTTGGAAGTCATTGCCCTCTAGCCCTCCCTCACTCTTCACAAAACTTAAATGCAAGTTCTGTTGCTGTTACCTTCCATATAGTCCCTGAATCCTTCCTCTTCTCGCCCGCCTCTTGCTGTCCCAGTTTAGGTCATCTCCATCCATTGCCTGTACTGTAGTAACAGTCTCCTAAATTGTCTTCCTCCAAGTCCTCCTCTAAACTGCAGCCAAACTCATTGATCCAGAATGACAATCTAACCACGACAACATCACTACTTAAAATCCATTCTCAGCTCCCAATAAAATCCTAGATCTTTTGACATTGCATTCAAATGTCTCCCACCCAACCTTGCCTTCTCTCCAAAAGCATCTTCTCCCATATGATTCTACTATAATAACTGAACTGCTTGTAGTTTCTTGACGCCACTATGCTTCCAGATGCCTTCACAACTTTGTTCTTCCTAGAATGCCAGACTCTTTCTCTGTCCTCTCAATCCCCTCCCTGGGTAGCCCCCTACTTACTGGTCAAGACCTAACTCAGGCACACCTTAGTGATCCTTGACTTCCCTCTCTTCCAAGCTGGCCTAGAGGAGGTGTGAAAGTAAAAGATTGCTTGAGAAACTAGGTGAAAAGAATTATTTTTTACTCTAAACCTTGAAAGTTCTGGATTTCATTCAAAAGTAGAAGCAATTTCTTCCACAGAGCCTCCTAAGAATTGGTCACTGTTCTAAGCAGATTTGACAAGACAGAGTCAAGCAGTCAGTATAGAATACTGTGCCCATAGATCTGGAAGGTTCCTATTGCCAAAACATACTAAATATCTATACAAAGGGAGAATCTATTCTCCTTGAGTAAATCTGGTGGTCCTGGTACTACATAAGAAGGACTGAAAATAAATAAGTTGAGGCCCTGAATTGTTCACATACCTGTCTCCCTGGATACTTCAACTTATCATTACCCATTGTTAGCAACTGGTAGGCCAAGAGAGAGGATATACCCTCTGTACAATGTGGTAAGTGCTAAAACAGAGACTAGAATTTAATATTCAGTGTGTTACAGAGACACAAAGAAAAGGGCAAATAATAAGTCAAGTCAAGAAGTCTTTGTAGGGTTGGCATTTGAAGAGTGAATGGGAGAGTGGAAGGACATTCTAGGAAGCAGGAACAGCATAAGCAAAGGTACAGAGGCGTGAAAGTATTTATTTTGCTCAGGGACTGAAAGTGAGTAGTCTGATCCAGGTAAAAAAATAATGAGAAGTGGTGACAGCCTCACAAAACAATTGTCAACGTCATGGGTGAAGGAAAAGCACTTCAAACAAAAGTGTGTAACTAGATACTAATAAATAAAACTGCTAATGGCTTTCTCCTGTGTTCAGTCTGTATGAAATGACAATCAAATGTGACGGAAGGCGGAAGTGTTTGGAATCTAGTTGTGACTCTGTCATGAGCTAATGTGGGGCCTTGAACAAGCACCAATCCCAGTGCACGTCAGTGTTCTCACCTCCACAACATAAACAAGGGAGGTCAGATCATCTCCAAGACTCCTTTCAATGTTGCAAGCTCGGTGATCTTAAAAAGATATAGGTATGGGGGTCCAAGGGTAGTTCAGGGGTAGAATTCTCACCCACCATGTGAGAGACCCAGGTTCAATTTCAGATCCATGTACTTCCCCCCCTCCCAAAGCAAGCAAGACAAACAACAGCAAAAAAAGCAACAAACTGCTGTAATAACGGGGTACTCACATGGAAAAATAATGAAATGTGACCCCACCATACTGCATACAAGAAAAAAAAAAAGATAGGGGTATGAAAATGTGTCTTAAGGCATAACAGACATTAATTAAACAAATATTTATTATGCCATCATCTACCAGATACAGTGGGAGCACAAGAATGAAACCAACCCAAGTCTTCCCTTGCACATGTAAGTAATTTCTAAAAATCCATCTGTCAAGAGCATCGAAATTGAAATCATCACCTGGGTTGCAGTTCTCTCTGCAGTTTGCTGACCATGGGCATATTACACCTTTCCAGTCACTTCAAAATCTATGAAAATCACATGGCTGTTAGAAGACTGCAATAAGAAACGTCACCACATAAATAGCAAGGTGCCACCCAAATCTAAGCTGTAGTCTTATAGTCATTGTTATATCACATTCCTTATTAAATTGCTTAATTTAGGGGTATTATTGTACTTGAATAAGCTCTTCACATGCATCCCTTGAATTTTACTAAGTTCTCCAGGTTTCCAGGGCCACCCTCTGTTTTAATATACAAGTAAAATATGCTCCATCCTGTGTGACAGAGGAAACCCAGTCACCTCCTTGCATGTTTTCTGAGACTGAGGAGTTTTTACAAGGATTTGTGATGCTTTTCACCGATGATAGAGGGCAGTGCTTCAGCTGCTCTGACATCTCCCCGCGTCTTTGTCCCAAGTGTGAATACAGCTCTGCATTACAAAGAACCACCCACAGAGGCTGCCATAACAAACTTTCCTGATGGCTTGGGATAACATGCCATATAATTTAGAGGGAAAGAAACCAGGTAGCAGTGGTCCAAAAGGCGAACTCCCATGACCTTTCCTTCATTTTAGAGCACCTTGAAACATGTAGTAAGTCACAATGCTTTGTGAATGATTACATTATATACATTATACACAAATAGTACTTAGTGTAGATTACACCAAGTAGGAAAAACCCATTTTAGACCTCTACAGATCCTGCCTCTGTGAAAAAATAGTAATAAAAATGAAATAAAATCATTTAAGATAAAATTTATTCATTTGTTCATTTATTCAATAAATTTTTATCACCTGCTCAGGCCAGGAACAGGGCATATATGTGGTGGGCAAGACAGAAGTAGTTCACAGTTCCTGCCCTCAAGGAAATATCTAATTTGCAAAATCAGAGATTAATTCATCTCAACTTCCTTGGAAATGATAAGGAAACATTAAAATTCTAAGATCAGACTGTTTCTCTTTTGTCTGAGTCTTATAGGCATAAAGTATTCAGAAATCACTGCAAGGAATATGTTTCCCAAGAAGATATAAAATGAAGTCCCACTAACAAAATGGGAGATTAACAATATAAAGACAATTGGTAAGTTATTTATGCCTAGTAGAGCTTATAGCAACCTGGAAATCAGAATTCTACATTTCAGTGATTTCCTTTTCCCTAAGAATGATCTAAATACCACTTTAAAAAAATACCTTACACTTCCACAATTTATCCAGTGCTTTCATAGTTTTCTATTTTGTATTCTATGATGTATTTTCCTTTATATATTCCATTATATATTATGTATTATATGTCACCACTGGCTAGAGGAAAGAAATTCATTAATAAACACCTGAGTGCAACTATAGCCTAGTTTAATCCTGCAAGTTGTGGCTTGTGCTATGAATGATTGAGTTGTATGGGATTTGGGGAGGTCACCCACCTCAATTGCTTCCTACCTTTTCACATATCTAAATCCCATGCTCCAAGGCATTGCTCCTTCCCAACTCAATCTCCAAAAGAAATTTGCAAACTTTTAATCATCAGCTTATTAAAATATTCTTAGAAGGGAGATGAAAATGATGGCTGACCAAATAAGAATGGTAAGAAGAAAAGATTCATCATGCATCTATTCATCCAACAATACTTATTGAATGATGTCATACATTGGGATACACACTAGAGATAAAGAAAAAAATAATAGACATGGCATCTGCCTTTGTGGAGTGAAGAGTCTACTGGTTGACCATTATGCCAGAAAAAACTAATAAAAAAACCAATGAAAACTGTATCTAGTGATATGAAGATAAGAAAGAAACGTTTAGGATTAAAGTCAGTCAGATACTGGAGTTGAATCAGGCAGAATGAAAAATGTAAAGTACAAAATGTGACCTATGTGTGCGATAGGATTCTGTTTAAAATTATGACTGCTTATCCTCACCCATACGCCTTCCTTTGTGTGACACACAGGAAAACTTCCCAGCCCAATATAGCTAGGGAAGGGCTTAAGACTAGTTCTGGTCAATGGAATCCGAGCAGAAGTGCCTTCCATCACTCTAGGTGTGTCACTTCCGGACAGCTAGTGAGGAGGGTAAATCAATCCTGGGAAGTTAATTGTCAATACTCAGTAGTGGAACATTCTATAATATTTCCACAGTATAGCTATAAGACAGAAATAACTGCAAAAGCACAGATAATCAAATAATTTCATAAGGGCTGGCCACGGTACCATGCCAGAGGACCCGGGTTCGATTCCTGGTGCCTGCCCATGTATTAATAATAATAATAATTATTATTATTATTTCATAAAATAATTAGGAAATTATGAGTTTTAAGTATTTAACATTTTGTTTTTAATATAATTTTTTTTTAATTTTCAACAGTGGCTGTATTTAAAACCAGCTCATAAAATTCCTGGCAGTTTAATAATTAGCTCTCATGCACTGGCACAAACTATCCTCTCTTCCTTCATTTCTTTCCCTGGCTCCTGAGGTTCACAATAGAGTATTTAAAGGGAAGACAAAGCCCCCGAGTTGCCATTTGATTTCATTGAAAGCTCTAGGCTGAGGACACACAAAAAAAGGAGAGATGCACATCTCTCCCTTAAAAATTCATTGTGGGGAAAACAGTCATCAGAACTCTTTGTGACACTTAGAAACACAGCCTATTCCCTTCAGAGAAACCTAGTTTCTCTGATTCCTTAATCTCCTGAGTCAATTCCTTCCCATCTCACCAACTCCTCTGAATCTCAGGCTGCTCTGACTTCATCTAATTCTCCTGTAGGCATGAGAGGCCACCAGGAGCCTTTTACCTCCTAAACTTCACTGTTTGCCATGGGTGTTTTCATGCACTTTTATGGATTTTGTCATCACTTATATGTTCATAAAAATAATGATAATTTTAGTCATAATCATAGTAATAGCACTTACACTATACCAGGCCTTATTTTTAAGTACTCTACATAGATTAATTCATAACCTGCAGATAATTCTAAAACTATCTCCAGCCCAAGTCCCAGATGCTAGAGTCATTCAACAAGCTGCCACCTGGACATCTTAACCTGAAAATCCCATAGTTACCCCAAGCTTAAAGGGTCTGAAACCATATTGGTTCATCACCCCCTAACATTTGAACTTTCCCCTGTATTTTCTCACCTAATTAGTAAAATTAACACACTCATTTAAGTCTGAAACCTGAGAATTATCCTTGAGTCTTCACTCTTACTTGTTACTTACCTCTGTCTTAAAGCTGACTCTACTGACTCTACTTCTGACCATCAGCCCCACGCACCCCGCCATTGCACTACTTCCAAACTTTATCAGCTCTTCCTGAGATGTTGAAATTGCCTTTACTCTGCCCCACTGCAGGCATACTACAGATTATCAGCAAAATTCCCTTCCTCAAACATAATTGGTTTATAGTTCTTCAGTGGTTTCCAATATCTTATAGGGAAACATTCAAATGCCGGTTTGTGGCCCCTGCTTCTTTCTCTGGAGTCATCTCCCATTATTCACTTTCTTACTGAAGCCACTTTGTGCCTCTGTGCATTCATAGATGATGTTCCCTCTACCTGGATTGCTCATTCCTTCCTGTCTACCTTGAAAATCCTTACTTATTTTTCAAGGTGCAATTCAAGTGTCACTTCTCCTATGATGCCTCCTGACCTTCACAAGTTTAGTCAATTATTCCCTTATCTTTGCTTCCATGGTAAATATCTATGCTATAGTACCCATCAAAATGTGAAGAATTTATTAGCTGAATACTTATTTCCAACATCCTTGAAAAATATACTGCATCTCTATCTTTGTCTCCTCAGCATCAGCACAGCCTAGCAGGTCCCCAGAAAATATTGTTGGATTTAATTGTATTGAATTCAACCAACTTGATATATTACAAAATGTGATAAGTAAGAGTTGTAAATAAATGGCTTTTTAAGGAAGAGAGATACAGGAGCAGGGGCCAAAGCAGATGATATGACATTTAAGATGAGGATTTTTTCAAGAGGGGAGAAGCATTTCAGGTAGAAGAACATCATGGACACAAAGAGACATAAAACTTCTTGCCACATTTGGGGAATTTTGAGTAGCCAAATATGGCTTGAGCACAGGTTGTATGTGGGAAAACAATTAGAAATGAAGTTGGAAAGGTAGTTGGCAGGAGATTATTAAGGCACTCGAAATTGAATATACCTGCATAATAAATATTTTAATGAGTTAAGTAGGTAAATTACCCATCCAATGAGTCTCTTTACAAAAGACCTTTACATTTTTTTTCCTTTTAGTACCTTAATTTCAATTCTTAACATCAGGAAATCCATCCAAAATTTAGGTGAGGAATACCTCAGCCTAGAGATGTCTGTCTAACTGTAGGAACACAATTTTGACTACCACTGACTAAGTCTACCCAGCAATCAGTTAAATAAAATACCAATTAGGCGACTAGTTTAAATATAGGCTCTGTCCCAAATTTGAAGATTGCTAGTAATTTGGATTATGTCCTAACAAATCAACTGGCAAAAGTGTAATTCCTTCAAGAATATATTATCTGGAGCTAGGGATGGTAGGAATGTCAAGTTTGAAAATCTCATCATTGTAGAGTATTAAAATAACTATCTTTGTTGACTTTTTCCCCACTTCAGGCATGATACTAAATTATTTGCATGTGTTGTCTGTTTGCTACTTGTAAAGACCATACCAGATAGATGTTATCCTCCCATTTTACAGAAAATAGCTGAAGCACAAAGCAGTTAAGTGGCTTGCCAGCAACAGAGCAACCATTCAATTACATCTATCTACTCTCCAATGCTCAAAGTTAGTGAGAAACTGATGCTAAAAAATGGAAAGTTACCAAAGATTTTTGATCAGAGTAGTGATGTGATATGGAGGGGCAAGATAGTATGAACTTCTCACAAACTCTGCAGCCAGACTGCTTGAGTTCAAATCCTGCTGTTACCGCTGCTTGAGCAAGGCACTTAACTGCTCTGAGCCTCAAAGGAGGAACATCTGTAAAAATGCAGATATTAATATCTTCCCCCGTAGGGTTGTTGGGAGGATTAAATTATTTAATACATAAAAAGAACTTAGAAGTGTATCTGACACATAATAAATATCTTACCATTCTAAGGACTGAAAATAACCTTGCCAGAAATGCGCAAGTTATATTGGCAGGCAAGTGCCAAAGCAAGGGGGCTCCAACGAGTGTGAGACAGTGAGTTCTGAAATAGGGCTGGGAGCCGGGAAGAAGAGCTTCTGGGTTCAGGCCCCTTGGTGCTCAAGAACACTTTGGTCTAAAAGGCAGATCACCATTTGACCAGTGCTGCCTTAGAGAGCTCGATCCATGGGGAGCAGCTGGCACATCACTGAAAACAGCTTTACCAAGTTTGGGATGATTACGAAGAATGAGAAAATGGTGGAGGAAAAACAATATAATTTCAATATCTTGGCAAGACAGGGCTATAAGTAGACAGATGCAAGGAAGGGAGCACCGGATTGGCTGGAGGGTATAAAAGTCACCAGGCTTTGCCTCAGCTCCCACACATCCACTCCTCCTGGAAGCCACGGAAAATGTCTGCTTTTCCCTCTTTATGGCAGCTTCCTTGGCCCCGAGATATTTTACACTGTAGCTGTGGGCTCTCGACCCACAGCCTTTTACTATGAACTTGGTGTATTGCTTTAACTGGGCTTCAAGGGTGGGAGTGAGTCCTTTTTCAATAGTTCATTCCTATTAATTTGTCAATGAAATTGGAGAAATAGGTGGAGAGGGGGCACTTTTCAAAAAATGATTTTTGAAACTTAAAAGAAATATAAAATCTCTATTATCTCACTGATGACTGCTCTCATCACAGAACACAAGCGGAAGAGGGTTTTATGATTTTGAAAACATTAACCACCTATTCATGAACCATTCTTGATATTTTGTCTGTGAAATTGTACACCTATATATTACAATCTATTGAGTAAATTAATTACTTTAATTTCCAGATTATAGAATAATTAACAATTTCTGTGTTGGAGTGCCTTCATCCTCTGTGGATGTTTGGGAGTGTATCTATGTTAAAATATCCAATTTACTGGGAATACAGTAGGTAAAGTACATGGAAATATGAATTTGATTATCTAACAAACTAGACATAGTCAATGAACTAAGAACAGAATGCTGTCCTACTTGATAACTTCCATTTTAAATCTTCAATTCAACATTACTCCTAAGGTAGTGTCTCAAAAGTTAGTTCTCAAGTTATAGTTTCCCATTGCTGAACTTAATCTCTCTTTTAAACCCCCACTCTGTTTGATTTCAGAAAATATTGACTTGGTGAGTTCTGAGTTACAATTGAAATTCAGTCGATTCCGATCTTCCCCGCTCCCTCCTTCCCAAGGTGCACACAGCTGTGATTCAAGGTACAACCCGAGAGAGCCTGTGAAATTAAAACACAATGGGAGGGGGTGGGCCACGGTGGCTCAGTGGCAAGAATACTTGCCTGCCATGCCAGAGGACCCGGGTTCGATTCCCTGTGCCTGCCCATGTAAAAAAAAAACAATGGGGGGAAATCCAAGCTGATCAGTACTTCACAATTTTATCCTGCCACATTTCTCCCCCTATGTAACAGACCTACCTGCTTCACCTATTTACAGTTTGCTCATGTCACAATTTCATACTTTGAATAAAACAAAATAGTTTCATAGCTTACCTAGCCCAGGGGACAACACGCAGAATGCACAGAAGCAATGTTTCTGGTGAAGCCTCCAGGATGGAAGGAAGAAACCTTCATCCTACGTGACCAACTACACACACACTCTCTCTGTTCTTGATCCCTGCCCCCTTTTCCCTCCCAGGGGGTGAGAAGTTCAAGTGGGACATTACACTTTATAGGACACACCTGGAATACTCAGCTCACTAGCACATGTTCAACCCAATAGGTTACTTTCAATCTACATGCTTTTCTTCCCCCACAGGCGGTTCAGACTTTCTCTAGCTCTTGTACACCACCGTCCCCCCCACCCCACCAGCCCCCACAAGGAAGCTCATCTGTGCACTGAGAACCTAGACCTCTGGGCATGAACTTCTTCTCTGGAGCACCATCCCCTTACACTTTTTTGGTATTCCTGAAACAGTCACTTCTGAGAATAGTCCCCAGCTTTTTGCAATTTGTTTGGATCATGGAGTCAACCCTTCTGTCTCAAGATGAAAATTTGAGTTTACAGGTGTCTAATAGGTCCATGACACAAATACGAGCTTCCCAAGAACTGTCTGAGAGCCAAATTAATTCAACAACGATTTATTGAGCACCTACCACATGCACTGTTCCTGGCACTTGGGACAATGCATTGAAAAAATAAGACAAAAATGTGCCCTCATGGTGTGCATATTCTAGTAGTGGATATGGAGAATAAAAAAATTATATATGCATATAATATATACATTTTCTACGCATATACAAATTTATATATATAATATATTACTGAATATATTATATGTATTAAAATATAATATACATTATATTAATGAAAACATCTGATTAGAAAGCTAAAGTGGGAAAGGTGATAGGAAATGCTGGATGGAGGCAGGAGTTAAAAATTTGAAAAGGTGGTCAGAGAAAATCTAAGGAGAAGGCAACATTTAAGTAAAACCTTGAAGGAAGTCAGAGATCAATTCCTGCAGCTATCTGGCAGATGCATCAGACAGAAGGAACAGCCAGTGCTAAGCAGAGGTGCACCTGGCATGGAGCCAGAGGGATGTAGACCTGGCTTCTCTGGCTCCACGCCTGGCGTAGAACTAACCCCCACATGTAATAGACTGGATATGACCCTCAAGCTACAGATTTACAGAAATGTAACTCCTTTTCTTATTCTTTATCTCAACCTTTATTTCAAATCTCCATTCCCCCAGTTGAAAGAAATCAAGTAATTTCAATAAATTCTAGATAAACTTAGTCCCTTCAAGTTTGGCTTCAATTCTAGACCTTCCCCTCCACCTCCTCCTACTGCAGTGACATCTAAGCTCCAGGGGCTTTATATGGCCATGGCATCAGTGTCTGTCGACCAGCATTTGTTGAGATGTCCACATTCCCATCATTGCTCAGTTCATGCCCTCCCTGTCCTCTCCATTTGGATGGCAAAGCCCCTTCAGGCTTGCCAGCCATCTTCGGAGTGTTGGAGAAAATGCCAGGTGCTGCCTGTGCTCCTAGAGAACCAAGTAGACTCATGGGGTCATGTAAGGCTGATTCTGATTGACAAGCAGATGCCACATCTGCTTCTCTGCTGCAGCACCGTGTCAGCACTGTGCTGGTAAAACTGAGGACTGGCTTGTTTCCTGAGCTCCTCAGGGAGGTAAGCACTGGTGCTCCCTGCCCTGAAAACCCCAATCGTGTCCGGAAGATTTGGCTGGGTTCAGCCCGAGGGAAAGCAGGTGAAGGACTCCCCCACAACCACTCTCTACACCATCTAATGCTCAATCGCCCTCACTTCTGAGGAAGGCCTAGAAAATGCATTTCAAATATATATCCCAATTTATTCTGAGGGAAATTGTCCGTGAGCCACACTTTGAAAAACACTTCAAATACAGAGATTTTAGGCCAGGCCTCTCCCTTAATTTTCATGTTTTTGCTTTGTTGATAGCGCAATGATTCCTGAATTAAAAATGAGTACTGAATAACAAACTATTCTTTATCTAAAATACATTTAGGACATCCTATCTTTGTTTGAGCCAAGTGTGCATCGTCTGTCATTAAATATGATTACTAATGTAGAGTGTCCTTAATTAACCGAGAACAATACAAAGCCATTATCAATACTAAATTGCTAAAATTGTTAACATCATTGAGAATAGGAAGGAGAAATGCATGGGCCTTTTTTAGGCAAGGGATTAATAAGGGAGATGGATTCACTTGCCAGGAAAATAAAAGCGATTCTTTATGTCAAAAGAGGTTTGGCAATGAGCCAGCGAAATGTGCCAAACCCAAGCTTACCAGCAACAGTTAGAAATTAGCAGCTTTAACCACTATCTTCCGTCATCTAGTTAATAATAGGGCAGAGAATAGTTCCTAAAATGTGTCCCCAGACCAAAAGCATCAGCATCACCTGAGTCAAAGACTGTGGATTCTTTTGCCTAATGTTCTCAAATGACCAATTCCTGAGACACAGGACTTTCAAAGAGAGAAAAAGTTTACTACTAAGCATGTAGCAGGAGATCCGGTGGCCTATTGGCCCAAAACCTGTCTCCCCAAACTGCAGTAATTCTGATAGTTTTATAGAGTTAAAAGATGGACAGCTTTTAGGATAATGAGCACAGTGGCCCCAGAGAATTTAATTAGAGGTGATCTAACTATTGAGCATGTGCAGACTGATTGCTCAGAACCTATGTGAGAAAATGGTGGCCTCAATAGGATGATGGGCCTGATTTTTAGTATTATAATGAGGTATGGATGGCTTGTAGGTTAAGTCTAAGCTACTGAGCATCAGGCGGACCCATTTTGGCCAGATCCAGTCTTGGTTATCAAGTTAACTTTGGACTTGGGTTCGGTTAGTTCTGGGCTGACCCAAGACCCTTCATTAACAAACATCAGGGGCTACCTTTAGTGATTACAAGACTCTAAAATTGAAAAACTGGATAACTGGGTACAAATGAAGGTTAGTCACAAGATTTTTACAATCACAGGAGCACAAGGTAATGGCTATATAACCATTATTAGAGGTCAAGGCAGCTGGATTACAATTTAGAGATTTCAGGTATTTCCCTCTGTCTGCTCCAATATACCAGAAAGCAAAAAGGGGTATCTATATAATGATTCAGCAATCAAAATCATCCCTTAAATACTAATTTCTTGGTTACATTGTTAGAAAAATGCAACTTCTCAGGCCCTTCACAGACTAACGGATTGAAAAACTCGGTGGGGGCAAGGGGCAGAAATCTGTATTTTAATAAGCCCTCCTGGTGATTCTGGTGGGGGCTAAAGTTTGCACACCCCTGGTACAAAGAGAAGCCAGGAGCAAGTTTTTCCTGTACCGGAAGCGACCAAAATTCAAAAAAGCTAAATAGTTTCAGGAAAGGATGTAAGAAACGCTAAGGGGAAAAAAAACCTCCAAAACACATCAAATTTACATTAAGTAATTTAGTTATTTTCAGATATCTGAATCAGATGCTCTGATCTTTTTTAGCATCCTACTCCCACCTCTAGTCTATATCTTCCTCCCACTAGAAAAATCTTTTGGTTCAATTTAATTAGCATTACAGTTTACAAAGTACATTCATACACATTATCTCATCCGAGCCTCATCGTAATCCATGCAATAGGTGGAGATTATTCCCATTTTATAAATGAGACATCTGGAACTGAGAGATTAAGGGATTTGCATGAAATCACCCAGCTATTAATTAGCAGAGCTGAAAACTGCATTATAGACCTTTGCTCATTCCCTAATCCATACTGCCTCTCTGTTGACCAAATTTATCTAGGTTCGGGAAATTCCTTCTAAAGGGCTTAGTACAGTATCTCTCAACTTCAGCACTACTGACATTTTGGGCCAGTTAATTTTTGCCGTGGATTATTTTGTGCATTAAGACGTTAAGCAGTATCCAAGTCTCCTGCCACTAGATGGCAGCAACAGCCCCCAGCTGTGACAACCAAGATGTCCCCAGACATTGTCCAAAGTCCCCCAGAGGAGGGCAGGGTACAGAATTGGCCCCACTGAGAACAACTGATTTAGTCTAACCAAATCAGTGATTCTCAACCTTCAGTATACATCAGAATCACCCAGAAATTTCTCCTCAGATTGCTGGGTCCCACCCCATGAGTTTCAATAGGCTTGAGGTGGGGCCTGGGAATTTGCATTTCCTAAGAAGTTTCCAGGTAATGGTGATGCTGCTAGTTCTGCGATGGTGCTTTGACAGCCCCTGGTCTATACCATTATGGGTCAAGGCAACAAGTTTATCTGTAGGTGAGTCAGTCCCCCAACACCCACCCCCACCCCCAAATCTGGGGTCATTGCCTGGTGCAGCTAATATGGACACATCCAACTGGCTGAGAATAAAAATGTTTATTTATGCAGGTGGGAGAGCAGGAGAACTTCTCAAATCTGCCTCCCCATAGTGATTTTTCAATTGGCTTTTATACAAGTCAGAGACAAAGAAAGACAATCATCTTGGATAGTAGGTAACAGGGCCGAGGCTGGAGAACTTCATTAGTTCCTTATCTCAGTTATTGATTACTTCCTTTAGGATTTACACCCTATGACACATGGGGCATGGCGCCTCCGAGTCTGGGGTGATAGATGAAAGCTTATTCATATCTGAGTGTAGACTTTATATTTACATATTTCTCCTCTGTGAGACTAAGAGCTCACATCCACAGCTTGCTTATGGTTTTAAGATTATATTTAAAAGGTTACTGCTACATATCCATAAATAGTAAGTTTGTTATTGAAAATATTTTATAAAAAAATAACAGTCAAAGATCTTTGTCATGGTTCACAACCCAGCAGTCCTACCTACGATTTCTTTTCATACACCCAAGCTGAAGTTGAGACTCTAATGGGGTTTCCATTACTAACATATGACCCTTGAGTACTGTTTAAACCAAAAGTGCTCTTACACTGCCAGATAAAAAACCTCTCATACTTTTTATTTCTCCCATTTCTTTTTTAATTTTTATAATTGATTAGAACTTAAAATCAATCCTTGTGATGTAACCTCCTTTTGGTTTACCATTAGTAGAGTTTATACATCAGATCAAGAGTTAAAATGATTACTACTACTTCCCTTCCCAGAACTATAGAGAGAATCATATTCTATAGTGAATTTAAAACTCTGCCTCTATGGGATGGAGACAGAAATCCTGAAGCCCTGGGTAACTTTTGATAGATGTTGATATTCAGAAGTCAAAACAAATCTGTTTCTGGAGATGAAAGATTATATTTAGTTACAACCTGGATTTTAGGAATCTATTATATTCATTTCATTCAAAATGTATAAATTCTGCTACCTTCTTAGTGTCTTATAAAGTAGATTTTAAAATTATTTTAGAGTTTTCATTTTACAGCTGCAGTGAGTTTCATTTTTAGAATTTTGAATTTTAAAGGAAATATATTTTTCTTTAAAAGACTAAGTTGAGGATTTCTATTCGGAAGATGGCTGGATAGAATAGCTTGAGATTAGCCCTGCTCCATGGAAAAGTTAGAGAAGGGACAGGAGGGCGACAGAGGCGGCAATTCGGGAGAGTGGCTGACCTGGGAGAGCCTTCTGCACCACATGCAGCCTTGGTTGCAGAGGCCGAGCAACTGAGAGGCAGAAAGCTGGAGCCTGGCTCAGAGGCGCAGAGCAGCGGAGCTCGCAGGAGTACATGGGCAGGAGCCTGGGACTAGGAAGTAAGCCAGGCCATGTTCCTTGGGTGCACTACCGTCACCAGTGCAGCCCCATGACCAGAGACTCACCCAAACCCATGCACTGGAAACCCATCATCTGCTCCCACTCCCCACACTCCAGGAGCCCCACCCCACCAGCTCCAGTGCACATACCTGCCCCACACCTCCACCCAAGTAGATCCCAAGCCACCTCTACCTGCACCCCTCCTGAGCACTACCTCCTTCTCCCCATTCTCCATAGGCTGCTGCCAAGGCATGAAGGCTGTGGGCACTAACCTCCAGAGCCAGGCTACCCCTACCCTCTGCCCATAGAGTTGCACAGCCTCACCCCACCCCCATGAGTTCTGCACATCTGTTTACAGCACTCCCAGACCTACACGCATACCCAGTCACGCCATTCAACTCTGAGAACCATAGTTTACGGCAGTCCTAGAACCGCGCATGCACGTGGCCCTCAGCCTCACTTTGTAGCTCTGAGAAAGTGCTGACCTGTGCAGCCGAGTCACATCTGCCCCCCAATCCATGAGACATAACACCAGCCTGCTCCCACAGCTCTTCGCATGCACACAAAGGGCCCCATGCCTTAGACCAGTGCACACCAGGGTTATGGCCTACAGACCAGTGCACCCGCACAGCTACATCCTCCCTGGCTGCTCGGTGCCCATGTTCACCAGCGTCAGTGTAACATCCCCAACCTGTGCCAATACCTGCCCTGAAACAAATCACCACACTAAGTGCCCCACCCCATGCCCTGCTCCCTGCTGTACAACCATCCCACAACACAAGGCCTTAGACTACTGAAAGAAGTCAATTCCCAAAGTAAATCAATCAAAATATTTACATGCCACGAAGACAGCTGAAGATCATTAAGCATATCACAGCGCAGACAGATATAGCCCTGCCTAATGACAAAGTTAAAACACCAGAGGAGACACAGACATGACATCGGAACAACTAATCAAAGATGGTCATACAACTCTACTTAATAAAATAACTAGGAAGGCAAATGACATAAAGGAGATCAAAAAGACAGTAGAAGAGCATAAAGAGGAATTTGAAAGAATAAATAGAAAAATAGTGGATATCACAGAGATTAAAGACTCTGTTGACCAAATAAAAAGCATAGTAGGGGCACATGACACCAGATTTGAAGAGACAGAAGAAAGAATAAGTGATGTGGAGCATAGAAAAATTGACTTTGAAGACTCAAAACAGCAAATGGAAAAAAGATGGAAAAAAAATGAATGGGAACTCAGGGAAATGATAGACAAAACAAAGCACAAAAATATAAGAATCATTGGTGTCCCAGAAGGAGAAGAGAGG
The DNA here is from genome assembly GCA_004026745.1 of Myrmecophaga tridactyla. Taxonomy (NCBI): domain Eukaryota; kingdom Metazoa; phylum Chordata; class Mammalia; order Pilosa; family Myrmecophagidae; genus Myrmecophaga; species Myrmecophaga tridactyla. The sequence goes on along the minus strand of PVIY010006480.1, from coordinate 23,325 downwards.
AGTAAAGAGCTAGGAAGAGTAGTGGAGGATATAATGGGGGGAATAAACATAACCAGAAATGAGAAGGAGTGCGTAACCACATACCTTGAAGAAATAAAATAAAACATAAGAGGATACTATGAACAACTATATGCCAACAAACTAGACAACTTAGATGAAATGGACAAATTCCTGGAGACACACAAACAAGCTACACTGACTCAAGAAGAAATAGAAGATTTCAACAAACCAATCACAACTAAAGAGATTGAGATTCAGGCAGGAAAAAGAAGTAAAAGTCATCCAAATTGGAAAGGAAGAAGTAAAACTATCATTATTTGCAGATGATATGATACTAGACTTGGAAGATCCTGAGAAATCTACAGCAAAGTTACTTGAGCTAAGAAACAAATTCAGCAAGGTGCTGGGATATAAAATTAATGTGCAAATATCAGTAACATTTCTATACACAAGCAATGATCTAGCTGAGGAGTCAGTTAAGGAAAAAAATCCATTGAAAATAGCAACTAAAAGAATCAAGTACTTAGGAATGAACTTACCTAGGGATGTAAAGGACTTGTACACAGAAAACTACATAACATTGCTAAAAGTTATGTAGTTATGTAGGAATCTAAATAGGTGGAAAGACATTCCCTGCTCATGGATAGGAAGTCTAAATATAGTTAAGATGTCAATTCTCCCCAAATTGATCTACAGATTCAACACAGTACCAATCAAAATTCCAACAACCTACTTTGAAGATTTGGAAATGCTAACTACCAAATTCATCTGAAAGGGAAAGAGACCCTGAATAGCTAAAAGCATACTAAAAAAGAAGAATGAAGTGGGAGGATTAGCACTCCCTGACTTTAAAACCTATTATAAAGCCAAACTGGTCAAAACAGCATGGTATTGCCACAAAGATACAACCATTGACCAATGGAATTGAATTGAGAGAGTAGAAATAGAACACTAAATCTATGATCAACTGATTTTTGACAAGGCCCACAAATTCTCTGAACTGGGACAAAATAGTCTTTTCAATAATTGGGCATGGAAGAACTGGATATCAAGAGACAAAAGAATGAAAGAGGATTCCTACCTCACACCCTACACAAAAATTAACTCAAAGTGGATCAAACACCTAAATAGAAGAACTAGCACCATAAAACTTCTACAAAAAAATGTAGGGCAACATCTTCAAGACCTAGTAATAGGAGGTAGCTGTCTAAACTTTACACCCAAAGCACAAGCAATGAAAGAAAAAATACATAAATGGGAACTCCTCAAAATCAAATGCTTCTGCACCTCAAAAGACTTGGTGAAAAAAGATGAAGAGGCAGCCAATTCAATGGGAGAAAATATTTGGAAATCACATATTGGACAAAGGTTTGATTTCCTGTATATGCAAAGAAATCATACAACTCAACAACAAAAGAACAAACAACCCAATTATAAAATGGGCTAAAGATATGAATAGTCATTTTTCTGAAAAGCAAATATAGATGACTCAAAAGCACATGAAGAGATGTTCATTTTCATTGGTTATAAGGGAAATGCATATCAAGACTACAATGAGATACCACCTCACACCTATAAGAATGGCAGCTATTAAACAAACAGGAAACTAAAAATATTGGAGAGGATGTGGAGAAACTGGGATACTTATGCAGTGCTGGTGGGAATGTATAATGGTGCAGCCACTATGGGAGACTGTTTGGTGGTTCCTCAAGAAACTAAATATTGAGTTGCCATATGAGCCAGCAATAGCACTACTTGATATATACCCAGAAGAGCTGAAAGCAATGACACAGACATTTGCACACCAATGCTCATAGCAGCATTATTCACAATTGCCAAAAGATGGAAACAAACCAAATGCCCTTCAACAGACAAGTGGATCAACAAAATGTGGTATATACATACAATGGAATATTATGTAGCATAAGACAAAACGACGTCCTGAAGCACATGACAAGATGGATGAAACTTGAGTACATAATGCTGAATGAAATAAGCCAGACGTGAGAATATCAGCTATTTCAAAAATTAGGTTTTTAATATAAATAACCATGGGAGATTCATAAACACAGAGACTTTACACATAACAAGGCTGACCCTGGCTTTAAATATTTAAAGAGCAAAATTAACATGCTTAAACACCCATCACATTCAAGGCTGTCTTCAAATCATTTCACATGTACCTTTCCTTTTTAAAATATGAATTAGCCATATCAAAACATAAATTACCACTGTGAAAGCCTCAAGGCTAATTATACATTTTTTACATCATGCCATTGATCTTCTGAGCTCTTTTCCAAATATTCTACTCTGAACTTAACTCCTCACAACCACTTCCTATCAACCACTCCATATCAAGGGTACAGCTCTACTTTTAAAGCAATTTGTATTTTTATATATAGTCATAATCAGGATCTACACTCACTGGTGTTTTCATTGTCTGCTTTGCCCACTAGAGAGTGAAATATTTGAAGGAAAAGACTGCCTTATTTACATTTGTATTTATTAAGCGTCTTGTAGTGTTGTTGCAACTAATGTAATTTTTTTTTTTCAGATATATGTGAATTTATTTGTGGTAAGTCACACTATGCCACAGATATTTGCAATGTTTATTTGAAAGTAAGCTTCTTGTTTAGGCTTCTTTTACATTTCTCTTCCTCTTGCATTCTATATGACTTGTGATCTCTTTTTATCAGTTTCATTTGCCCTATTGGGGTAGGCCAAATAATGGCCTCCAAAGATGTTCACCTTCTAGTCTTGGAACCTGTGAATGTTACCCTATATGGAAAAGGGACTTTGTGAATGGGATTAAATTAAAGATTTTGAGATGGGAAGATTATTCTGAATATCAAAGGAGACCCTAAATGCAATCCCAAGGGTCCTTATGGGAGGGAGGTGGGAGAAATCAGATAATCAGAAGGCTATGTGGCAACAGGGGCAGAGATTGGAGGAATGGTGTCTGTGAAGGAAGAGGCCACAAGCCAAGAAATACAAGTGGCCACTAGAAGCTGGAAAAGGCAAAGAAATAGACCCACCCCCCAGAGCCTCCCGAAGGAGCCGCCTCTGCCAATATCTTGACTTTAGCTCAGTGAGACCCATTAGACATCTGACCTCCAGAACAGTAAGGTAATAAGTCTGTGTTGTTTTATGCCATTAAATTTGTGGAAGTTTGTTACAGTAGCAAAAGATCACAAATATACCACTGAAAACATCTTTTATAATTAGCTACCTCAGGAGGTATAGTTTAGTGATCAAGAGCATGGTTTTAGAGTTAGGCTCATGGTTCTATTATTTACTATCTGTGTGAACTTAGCCAGATAATTAAATCCCATTAAGTTTACAAAATGGGCATATTTATTCCTACCCTTTGTGAAGATTTTGCTATGACACACGTGAAGCACTTAACCCAATGTCTGGTATAGAGTTGTAGGTCTTCAATAAAAGTTCAAATGCAAGAATTTGGATAGTAACTAATAAGTAGCCATTATCCATCCTGCCATACATTCAAACTAGGGTTTAATTTATTAAAATTTCATTTTTACCCATCCTTTCAGGAGCCCAAATAATCTGCAGATGGGGTGTTTTCTGAATATCAATTCGGAACATCTTCTTTCTTCCTTCCATGAATTATGACAACAAAACTTTTTAAACTCTTGAATCAGTAGAAAAATTTCAAAATTACAAATTATTTTAGGAAAACACTATCTTCCCTATATTAGCCTCTTGGTGAATGGCTTATGATAGCAATTTCACTTACAACATCCCTTATTTAATATAAAAAAAACATTTAATAGAACCAAATAATCTGAATATAATTTAAATAAAACCATAATAATATCTGTACCATTTAGCACTCCTTCAGCTTCAAGGAACAGAAATCCCACCACAAAGAATATGGAAATATATTATCTCACAGTAACAGAAGATCCAGAGGCAAGATATGGCTTTCAGGGTTTGATTTAATGGCTCAACCTTGTCCTTAAGGATCCAGGACATTTCTATCTCTCTGCTCTGACATCTTTGGTGTTAGTGTCAACCCTAGGCTGGTGGCATGATATCTCCAATCCCCCTAAGGGTTAGAATAAAGTCATTGATATATTCCTGAGCTAATTTCTGGCAAGGACAACAAGAATGTACTGTAGATAGGAGTGCAGCCAGTTTCCCTGTGGCACCTGGCTGCTTTGGAGAGGATATATATGAATTAATTTGGGGAACTGTTAGAGAGGAAGAAAGGGGGAATGAATGCTGGGTAGGCAACAATGATCAGTATTGATTTACTCTTTTTTTCAAACTAATTGCCTCTGTAAATTGCTCCCAACTTTGCTCAGAATATCATCCACATTTCATAAAAGATATATTTCTACTTAACTACTTACAAATTGCTAAGCATACAACTTCTGAAATCAAAATTTTTAATTAAAGACAGTCACATTTTCCTAAAATTTAAACAAATTATTTGGGTTGAGATATACTACAGAAAATTTTATGTGCAAACGCAACTTTAAATTATCTAGATGTTTACTGAGGCAATATCTTATTACTATAGTTGCTTGTCAGTGCTGTGGAGAAAAATTAAGCAGGCAGGGTCAGGATTGGAGAGAGCGGTTGTTTTAGTCTGCTAGCTGCCGCAATATACCAGAAACAGAATGGCTTTTAAAAAGGGGAATTTAATAAGTTTCTAATTTACAGTTCTAAGGCCGAGAAAATGTCCCAATTAAAACAAGTCTATAGAAAGGTCCGATCAAAGGCATCCAGGGAAAGATACCTTGGTTCAAGAAGGCCGATGAAGTTCAGGGTTTCTCTCTCAAGTGAGAAGGCACATGGTGAACACAGCTATAAGGGCTGTGTCTCTCTCGGCTATAAGGGCTCATGGCTAGCATGGCATCATCTGCTAGCTTTCTCTCCTGGTTTCCTGTTTCACGAAGCTCCCCAGGAGGTATTTTCCTTCTTCATCTCCAAAGAGCTGGCTGATGGACTCTCTGCTTCGAGGTGCTGCAGCATTCTCTGCTCTCTCTGATCTCCTTTCTCCAAAATGTTTCCTCTTTTATAGGGCTCCAGAAATTTATCAAGACCCACCCAAGTGGGTGGAGACATGTCGTCACCTAATCTAGTTTAACAACCACTCTTGATTTAATCACATCTCCAGGGAGATGATCTGATTACAGTTTCAAACATACAGTATTGGAAAGGGATTATTCTGCCTTTACAAAATGGGATTTATATTAAAACATGGCTTTTCTAGGGGACATACATCCTTTCAAACCAGCATAGTGGTTGAAATAGAAGTTGCTATTTTATTAAGGGCAGCCAGGGAAGCCTGAAGGAAGTGAGAGTCTGAGCCTTGCAGAGGTGGGGTGTTCTAGCTACAGGGATTCTCCACATGCTGAAGTCTGAAGAGGGAACAGACCTAGTGTGTTTGAGACAACAAAAAAAGCCAGTACTTCTGTATCACATTGAGAAAGTAGACATGCCTGTAAGAAAATTAACTTTAGCTTTCACACAAGATGGCCCAGGAAAGGACTGCTGAATAACTCAAAACGGTTTTGCAGGCAGGGAAGGAGAGTACCTCTGATGTAAGCCTTGAATAGGTGCCAGATAGGTAGAAACAAGTTTAAATAAATAACAGCCAGAGTCATTGAAATATAAAGCATAATCAAAAGCGAGAACCTTCCGCCAGAAATTTGAATTAGTTAGACTGTCCTGATAGGCTATAACCTCTGGAGTATCCAATCAGCAGAGAAACAGGGGAGGGTCTTGTAGCCAGGTACAGTTATAACCATTTTGGTGTTCTATTGATTGGCAGGCCAGGCACCATTTTGTGTTTGGCTGGGTGCCCATTCTTGCAAGAGCATTAATAAATTATATTCTTCTCACATTTGGGTGAGCACTTATTCACTTTCAAGTACAGCATTTTTTCTAACAATGCCAATCACATTTTAAAGAATAATTTTCTAGTTGGAATGAGATGGGTGCTACTGGAGAGTCTTAAACACAGTAATGATATGAGTTATGTTTTAGCCTTAGTTTGGAGAGAAAGAAACAACATAGCATAGAGAGTTAGTAAAAACCTTTCCATTTTGGTTACTCCTCTTTGTCCATCATCCTTGATTTAGCCCATTCCACCATAATCTCTCTGTTGGATTACAGCAATGTTCTCCCAACTCCAGGCCACAAGTCTCTTCCAAATCAAGTTAGTCTTCTATATGACACCAGCACCTTATTGACACCTTATCATATCCCCAACTGTCAAGGTAGTAAATTTCTATTAGCTCCAGATTTCTTGTCTCTTAAAATCCTAACCCTCTTCCATGTTGGAAGACTGTTCCAATCTACATCTGGCCTCATTGCCCACCACTTTTTCTATGATCTCTATACTCCAACCACACTGAATCTACCAGTTTCTGAGTGTGCCAGGCCTTTTATGTTTCCTTGACATTGAGTACGCCATTCCTTCTGCCTAGAATGCCTTTCTCCCCTTCTAACAAAATCTTTCTTTAAAACTCAGTTCAAACATTGCTTCCTCAGTGAAGGCCTCTCTTTCTTCCCTAGGCTTTTTTATTCATTCTTTGTGCTCCCATGTTGTTTTGGGATCTTTCCAATCTAGAACTAGTCTCCCTCTTTAGGCTGTATATTACTGTATTTTTAGGACTTTGAGTTGAATGAGATGGAAAATCCAAGAGGACAAAATAATTTCTTCAGTGCTTTTTCCGGGACCCTTTTATTTCCTATTAAATAAACGTTTGCTCTGGGTCCTCCACCTGAAGGTGGAATGTGTCAATTTTATGAACAACCTTGAGGCAATGCATACTCTTGTTGAGGGAAAACAGAGTTATCCTTGCTGCTTGTAGCAAATCAATAGATTTGGAACATCTATTTTGATACCTAAAGGGGCAGATGGGACGGGTTTCTTCTTTTCATGTTTTCAAGATGAAAAGCCTATAACTTGCAGCTTATTGGTGAAAGTTCCTCAAAGCCTCCTGATGAATTAATCATCCTTGACGGGCAAAAATCTTTGCCTAGACATTCTCATTAGACTTAGAATAAAGGGTCAAGCCTCTCCCTAAATAAGTAAATGGAGCTAGCCTAGGCAGTAGACTCCCTGTTTAAAACCAAGGAATTTGCATGTCATTAAATCTTCCTTAGTACAAACATACAAATTTCTTTACAGAAAGGAACACAAAGAACTTTTGGAATACCTTGTGTGCTGGTTTGAAGGGAAGTATGCCCCCTAGAAAAGCCATGTTTTAACCAAAACTCCATTTTGTAAGGGTGGAGTGATCCCTGTTCAATACTGTATGTTTGAAACTGTAATCAGATCATCTCCCTGGATGATGTGATTTAGTCAAGAGTGGATAAACTGGATTAGGTGATGACATGTCTCCACCCATTTGGCTGGATCTTGGTTGGTTTATTGGAGTCCTATAAAAGAGGGAATATTTTAGAGAATGAGAGATTCAGAGAGAGCAGAGAATGCTGCAGCACTACGAAGCAGAGTTCACAAGCCAGCAACCTTTGGAGATGAAGAAGAAAAATGCCTCCCGGGGAGCTTCTTGAAACAGGAAGCCAGGAGAGAAGACAGCAGAGGATCCCTTGCTTGCCATGTGCCCTTCCAGCCAAGAGAGAAACTGTGACTGTGTTTGCCATGTGCCTTTCCAGATGAGAGAGAAACCCTGAACTTCATCGGCTTTCTTGAACCAAGGTATCTTTCCCTGGATGCCTTAAATTGGACATATCTATAGACTTGTTTTGATTGTGACATTTTCTCAGCCTCAGAACTGTAAACTAGCAACTCATTAAATTCCCCTTTTTAAAAGCCATTCCATTTCTGGTATATTGCATTACGGCAGCCAGCAAACTAGAACACCTTGTTAAGGAACAATGTACCAGTTTGAAGTTACTGTACCCCAAAAAAGCCATGTCTTTTAATCCTCATTCAATATTGTTAGGTGGGATTTTTCTGATTATTTCCATGGAGATATAACTCACCCAATTGTGGGTGGTAACTTTTGATTAGATGGTTTCCATGGAGATGTGTCTCCACCCATTCAAGGTGGAGTTGCTTACTGGAGTCCTTTAAGAGGGAACCATTTTGGAAAAAACTTTAGAGCCAACAGAGCCCATACAACCATCTCTTTCCTTTAGAGATAAAGAAAGAAAACGTCCCCAGGGAAGCCGTTGAAGAAGCCTGGAAAGAAGCTAGCAGACGTCATGTGCCTTTCCAGCTGAGAGAAACCCTGAACATCATTGGCCTTCTTGAACCAAGGTATCTTTCCCTAGATGCCTTAATTTGGACATTTTTATAGCCTTACCTTAATTTAAACATTTTCGTGGTCTTAGACTGTAAACTTACAACTTAATAAATTCCCCTTTTTAAAAGCCATTCTGTTTCTGAAATATTGCATTCCAGCAGCTTACTAATTAATATAGTCATAAGTTTCTTCATATTTTCTATTGTTGCATAGAAAGGTATCTTCAGTTCCAAGCTGCTAAAACAAATACCATGCATTCAGTTGGCTTAAACAACAAGTATTTGGGGTTCAAGGTTCTGAGACTAGGAGATGTGTAAAATCAAGACATCAGCAAACCATGCTTTCTTCTCAAAGACTGTGCATTCTGGGGCTGGTAACTGGAAATCCTTGGACCTTGGCTTTTCTGTCATATGTCAATGCACATGGCAATGTCCTTCCTTCTCTTCCAGGTTCCACTGTCTTCCAGCTTCTCCCTGTGGCCTTTTTCCCTATGACTTTTTCCAAGGCCTTGGGTAATATGAATAGGTGCCCTCCTGATTCAGTTCATCATACCTTAACTAAAAACATCAACCTCGAAAGGTCCATTTTACAATGGATTCATACCCATGGAATAGATTAAAATTAAGAACAACATTTCCTGGGATACATAATTCAACCCACCACAAAGGATAATCATGATCTCATACATTGTTGATGGGAGTGCAAAATGGTATGACCTCTTATAGAGGGAAATTTTGCAATATTTCCAAAATCACAAAGATATTTTCACTTTAATACAGCAATCCCATGGCTGGGAATTTATTCTACAGATAGCTCTGCACGCATACAAAATAGCAAATGTACAATAAGATATTCATTTGATTGTGTCTACAAAAAGAAACACCAAGTGCTCGCTTTGGCAGCACATATACTAAAATTGGAACAATACAGAGAAGATTAGCATGGCCCCTGTGCAAGGATGGCATGCAAATTCATGAAGCATTCCATATTTTTTAAGAAAAAAAAAAAGAGAAGCACCAAAAAGATACATGTGGAATTCATGAAGATAACTACCTACTGGGGATTGAATTTGGGGGTGAGATGGATGGAGATATAAGTAAAAGCAACACATTTCAATGCAAATCTTTTTATATTATTTTAATTTGGAACCATGTAACTCTATCACTTATTCAAAACAATACTAAAGGATTAGGGTGAGATATGAATAAGACAAGTGAGCCCTGAAAATAAAGAATTTATTTTCTTAATTATCTCTGTATCTTAAGCATTTGGCATCATACCTGCCCTAAAAGTGATACTTAAACATTCATTAAAATAATTCAATCCAAGCCATTAAGTTTCACACTATTAAGCACCTACATCTTTACAGTTTTGAGTATTCAGATAGTTAGAAAATAAATGAAAGTTTAACTTGTAGTCTTTGACCTTATGCAGGTTACCAGTAGGGAAATAACCATATAAAACAGTTAGATAATGATCCACTACTTTGGGTGAATTGTCAACAAAAATAAATTTCACACTACAGATATTTAGAAAAACGAAAATGAACTAAATTTAGATGTAAGTCAATTTATCAATTGTTTCATTAACATGCAAGTTTGCCCTCTGTTAATTAACAAAGACATCTGATTTTGATCCATAGGTTTACTATTTTAGTTAATGAATTGAAGCATGGAATTAAAACAGTGACATCACAACAAACTCCAACAGGGAAGATGAAACAAATGAGCTGACCCTGATCCGATTGAAATTTAACATCATCCCATTTGGGAAAATGTCACTTGGTACTGAAGGTTTGCTGCCCCCAAGAGGCAAAAAAAAAAAAAAAACAACCCTCCAAATCAAAGCAATGACTCATTTAATTTCAAGGGCCAAGCAATGGAGAAAAGATACAAGATGGAACCTTGTTTTCTAAAAGATTGAGAGCCCACTCCACTAATTCTGGAAAAGAAAAAGGAGAAAACATTATTTGGAATTCCTAAGACTAGAGATGGGTTTGTAGTAAAGCAAAGATAAGAAAGGGCACTCTTACTCATTTGCATCTCTGCTGGTTTGAAAGAATGTACGTACCCTAGAAAAGCCATGTTTTAATCCTAATCCTATTTTGTAAAGGCAGTCATTTCTTATAATCCCTATTCAGTACTGTATGTTTGAATCTCTTTAATTAGATCATCTCCCTGGAGATGTGAATCAATCAAGAGTGGTTGTTAAACTGGATTAGGTGGAGACGTGTCTCCATGCATTTGTGTGGGTCTTTATTAGTTTACTGGAATACTATAAAAGAGGAAATATTTTGGAGAAAGCTAGAGATTCTGAGAGAGCAGAACTACATAGCCACGAGAAGCAGAGAGGCCACCAGTCAGCATCCCTTGGAGATGAAGAAGGAAAACACCTCCCAGGGAGCTTCATGAAACAGGAAGCCAGGAGAGAAAGCTAGCAGATGACACCATGTTTGTCATGTGCCTTTCCAGATGTGCAAGAAACCCTGACCGGGTTCACCATGTGCCTTCTCACTTGAGAGAGAGACCCTGAACATCATCGGCCTTCTTGAACCAAAGTACCTTACCCCGGATGCCTTAGATTGGACATTTCTATAGACTTGTTTTAATTGGGACATTTCCTTGGCCTTAGAATTGTAAACTAGGAACTTATTAAATTCCCTTTTTAAAAGCCATTCCATTTCTGGTATATTGCATTCTGGCAGCTAGCAAACTAGAACAGCACCCAACGAGCATCGGGTGCAATTTGAGGGGAAGATTTATTTAACTTGTAAGCTTTTACATTTTTTTGTTACTTCTATGCCATTTTCTCCATATATGTTAGTGGTTTAAATGCATCAAATTTACTTAATGGGCTCTGTGCTTATCTCAGTTTTTTGGGAGAAGCGGTGTGATTTTGTTCTAATCAGCAGCAGGTTAGAGGATAGAAAGCCCCATCAGAATCAACTGTTAAATGCAGTGGAAATAAAAGCCCATAGACAAAGCCTCTGCACCCTTAAAATTCTTCTTAAAAGTAAGAATATATTGAGGTTTGATGGACAAACTCCTTCGCCGGCTGCCGCCACTGCCCTCCTCACTCCACGGTCCAGAGAAAATGGTAGGTCGGAACAGCACCATCGCCGCAGGTGTATGCGGGGCTCTTTTCATCTGGTATTGCATTTACTATGACCACAAGAGATGAAGTGGCCCCAATTTCAAGAACAGGCTGCGAGAGTGAAGAAAGAAACAGAAACTTGCCAAGGAGAGAGCTGGGCTTTCCATACCTGACCTTAAAGATGCTGAAGCTGTTCAGAAATTTTTCCTTGAAGAAATACAGCTTGGTGAAGAGTTACTAGGCCAAGGTGAATACGAGAAGGGTGTGGACCATTGGACAAATGCAATTGCTGTGTGCGGACAGCCACAGCAGTTACTGCGAGTATTACAGCAAACTCTTCCACCACCAGTGTTCCAGATGCTTCTGACTAAGCTCCCAACAATTAGTCAGAGAATTGTAAGTGCTCAGAGCTTGGCTGAAGATGATGTGGAATGAAAAACAAATATCAGCATAATAAAATCTCAATTTAAAATATTTTTAAAATTCTTAACTTGGAAGAGGAACAGCTCTGCAGTTATAGGGGCAAATATGCTTTGAGATGGACTGGACCACACTGAAATCTACCAAAGCTAATTTTTACTTTGTGTAGATCCGTTTGTCTGTTTTATTTATTTTTCCCAGTGAAAAGTATATTTTGATAAGTATTTTTCATTTTATAAATACACTATGCGTTAACTAAAATATCGTGGATTTTGTTTCGTCCTAAAATGTACATACATGTAACAATACTTAGGTTGAAAGTACCCACTGCTCACTTGTTTTTTTTGTTTTTTTCTGCATGGGCAGGCACCAGGAATTGAACCCAGGTCTTTGGCATGGCAGGAGAGAACTCTGCCTGCTGAGCCACCATGGCCTGCCCCAGTGCTTAGTTTTTAAAGATAAGACATAAAAAAGTATAGGAGAAAGCTGAAGAATGTGCAGTTCTTAAAAGCTAATACATTATGCTGTTTATCAGAAAATTGTATGAAAACTTGATTATCAAAACTGAGCATTAATCTTTGAGATGATTTTTCCCATTTAATCTTTCAAGCATAAGTATATATGTGAAACGTGCTGCTGTGCTGTATTAACTTCATCCCTACCCCTTGTGTCAATCTTGAAAATACTCTGTTTAAATCAGTGGGCTTAGTGAAATGTTTTATTTAAATGGTGCGCTTAATATGTTCTAGGTATTTAGCACCCTGTACTTTAGATATGCATAGTAGTTGCAAATAGTGCTAGCTGCTTGTGAGCTTCACCAAATCCTGTCTGCTTACTTTCCTCATTTATAAAATAAGGGAACTGATTCACTGATCTCTGAGGCATCCCTTTCTGCTCCTACTTTATATAGTTCTGTTCAGCATCTTCAAATCCACCTCCTTCAGAGAAGTGTCTTTCTTTGGCCACCAGGCCTTGTGTTGTTTTATACTCTGAACTTTGCATGCTTGCCTAACTTAGTATTTCCAAATTGATCTTTTGTTAATGTCTGATTATTGGGTTGACTTTCACTGAAATCATACGGGTCTGTCACAACACTGTAAATCAGTCGGAAGTGTATGATTTAAGGTAACTGGGATGACCTGCTTGTAAAAGAAATGCTCCCCTTGGCGTTTAACTTCGGTGTGTCAACTTGATTCCTTTATCTTGTCGAACACTGAGCGTATCTTGTTGAACACTGAGAGTAAGACGGAAGCTTGTGGCTGAAGACTGAAAAAAATGGAGCTAGTGGGACCTTTTGTTCTCAGATATTGACACATGCGGTCACAGATTCCATTTCAGAACTGAGAATAAGGATCTTTCGTATTGTGCTGCATGTGCTGAACTGAGCAGTAGTTCTCGTTCAGATTGGCTTTATGCCATATAAAAGTTGGTGGAGAGATCCCAGAGATTTTTCCTTTGTACTAGGCTTTTTATCTTGATTTACTTATTCACTTTTCTTACCTTAACCTGGGAGTGTTGTGTGTGTGTGGTAGTTGTGGTATAGTGGAAAGAGTTTGAAATGCAAGGCTAGCTTCTGCCTCTCATTAGCTATCTTTATAGCTTGGGCATGTCATGTCATATCACCTCCAGTATTCTCACCTATGAATGAGAACATGGGGATAGATGGCTCAAACATTTAAGGGCTCTTCCTCCAGATACCTCCTAGGTTTGTGAGAACTCTTGGTGTACTTTTATTATTATTGTCATGACACTTAGTGCGCTTTTGCAGGGAATGAACAGTAGAAACCTGACTAATAGGATCTGAAATTCAAAGCACTGTAGCGGTGATTGGTCAATAATTGATCATGCAGCAAAGAAACAGTCTTTCCTCTAGGTATAGATTGAGGGAGGTAGAGGGAGAATATAGGTGGGAAAAAGAGCAGGGAGCAGAGAACTTAGCAAGAAAATAATGGGCCTGGAAAAATTAAGGATTGGTTGGGGGAGTGAGTGGTCATCTAGATTTTGGGAAGGTAGAAAGCTAACTATATATGCCCTTGAAAACTGCACTACAAGCTGGGAATCAACTTTCTGGAAAATAATCCTCTTTGATTTAAGCCTTGTTGAAAAGGCAATGATAGCTTCACTTTAGGGCTGATTAAGCCAAGTACATTTTCTTATTTAACGACAGCTTTGGTACTTTAAAATTAGGCCCTATTTTTGAAAGCTTTAGGTGTGTTACATTAAAAAAAAAAAAACCTGCTATTTTTCCCCCATTGAAGAGTTTCCTACCTAAAGTTTTAGTAGTGGTGATAAACCAGGGAATCATGCTGCTGGCCAAATGGTACCCAGCAGGTGGGAATAAAACAACTCAAGATTTAAGTCGAGTAAAACAGATTGAATGTTCCCATGTGCTAATGTTGCACCCTTGTGTAAAATCTCTGGAAATGCAAAACATATTGGTGCATGTTGACATCCTTCTTTGGTCAAAAATCTTTGTTAAATACAAAGGTTCATAATTTATATTTAAAGTAAAAGCATTTAAAACAAGCTTACCTGACAGCATTGTTTTTCTATTAATTGATAACTAGAATTTATGTTCACATTTAAGTGTGTAAAACCTAGCACAGTGTGCCTAGTGTCAGTTAGTAAATATTTCATTCTTCTAATGGCTTCCTGCCTATCTTTGTGACCTCATTGATTCAGCCTATAGACCAGAGTATTAATGAAATGTTATTGCAGAAAAGATTTTGAGAAAATTAGCATATCGTGTAACCATCACAGAAAATGATTTTCCTTGTAACGTAAAAAATGCAGTTCTTGTTATTGCTTGTGCCTCAGGAGTAAGTGAATATTAAAGGGCTTGGAGAAAAAAAAGTGAGAGTATAAGATGAAAGCCTGGGACCCAAAAGTAGTCCCAAAAATAAGGACCTCATCAAGTAATACACCACAAAATACCACTCCAAAGTATTTTCCTCCCAGCCCTTGTAATTTCTTTCATGACTTTTAAGCCACTACATTACCAGATACTCTGCCAAGCTAAAGAGAATTCTGTTAGCTCTGGTAAATAATATGGAATTCGAGCTCCCAAATTCTGCTGCCACACCTGGGAAAGATATTCAATGTAAATCAGGTTGGAATACATAAGTAAATACTTATCTGTGTTGGTATATATTGTTATACAGATATATTGCAAGCTCAATAAATTTAGGGGTGCTTCTGTTCCTCTGAAAAATGTGATTCAAATTTCTAATTACTAACTTACAACAATTTTTCTAGATAAACAGGATAACACAGTAGAAAAACTCAGGACACCAGAATCCAAGAAACTGCCAATTTTAATCATGATTCTGACACACGTTAGCTGCCACTTAACTCTTCTGAACTTCAACTACTTTGTCTATAAAATATGGACAATACCTGTTGTGCCATTTTGAAACTATTATGTATCCCAGAAATGCCACACTTTAAACCTAATCCAATACTGTGGGGCCAGATCTATTGTTTAGGGTGTAAAAATTAGATTGGATTGTTTCCATAGAGATGTGGCATACCCAGCT
This sequence comes from Myrmecophaga tridactyla, assembly GCA_004026745.1. Classification (NCBI taxonomy): domain Eukaryota; kingdom Metazoa; phylum Chordata; class Mammalia; order Pilosa; family Myrmecophagidae; genus Myrmecophaga; species Myrmecophaga tridactyla. Next base: position 8,027 of record PVIY010006480.1, on the reverse strand, counting down.
GTTGGCATGACTTTTGGTTAGATTATATCCATGCAGATATGACACACCCAATTGTGGGTGTAGTTTTTTGATTGGATGGAGATATGACTCCACCCATTCATGGGTCTTGATTCGTTTACTAGAGTCTCTTCAAAGGGGAAACATTTTGGAGAAGCCTCAGATGCAGATGCTTGGAGAACAGTTGCTTCAGAGCTAACAGAGACATGGATGTTTGGAGATGCTTGGAGTGCCAACAGAGAGCAGATGCCTAGACATAGGCAGAGCTCAGCAGACATCACCCTGTGCCTTCCCATGAGATGCTAAGCAAGCCAGAGCCAAGAGTTGTGTCCTGGAGGAGCTAAATGAAGGCCCACAGATGTTTATAGAGGAAACCCCTGGCATCAGAAGCTGGAAGAAATGAAACTGGAAACAAGGACTAGCTGATGCCAGCCATATGCCTTCCCATGTGACAGACATCAGCCTTTCTTGAGTCAAGTTACTTTCTCTGGATGCAGTAGTTTGGACATTTTTTTAATAGCCTTAGAACTGTAAGCTTCTAACTTAATAAATTCCTCTTTTAAAAGCTGTTCCATTGCTGATATATTGCATTCTGGAAGCTTTAACAAACCAAAACACCTACTTTGCAGCATTGCTGAAAGACTTAGAGAGAACATAGATTAGTACACATAAATATTATGTGCTTAATAAATGGTAGCTACTATTACACAAACATAATAGGCTGTACTATGTTATATAATATAGGAGCAAATTTAATTGAGATGCCAAAATATGTAGTACAGATTCTAAAGGCTACAGGCCATTAGGAAAAAGAGATCAATGCTAGTGGGAAATTTTATTAGACTTTATAAATAAATGAGATTGAAAACTATATATTTTCTCTGAAAAAAAAATCTCATTACCACCTTGGAATATTTGCAGCAATCAAAGACATAAAATGTATAATGTGCATTAAGGCTTGTTTAAATATTAGGGTATTATGAGAGATTTATTAACTGTATCAAGAAAAACACTGTAGTCATGAGATTATATCTTCTAAATATAGCCATGATGGTGACAGGCTTATATATATAATTCTGAAAATAGTGCTCTGTTTTAAAGAAGCATGTGAGTATGGATAAGGATCTATCTCTATTCAATTAAAGGCCATGACTACTAAACCTTGGGACATTGCTTTAATTGCATATACCCTCTTAAAACAATAAGTAGTTTATTTTTCAGAAGACTCTAAATAATAACTAACAGCTAGCTGCATAAGATTCAGAAACTTCCAATATTCAACTGGAATTCTCATTTTCTATTAGAATAGTATATGTGAACATGGGTGGAGATGAAAGGTATTTAGGGAAAGCAAGGGGTTTCATATGGCCAGAATCTAAGGTGTGGAATGTGGAGATGGGGTAGGAGGGCAGCAGAAGGAACATAAGTAAATCAAAATTAAGATACAACCATTTAATATGGTTGGACTTACATGGGACATGACTCCCAGATGTGTAAATCTCCCTGGCAACATGGGGCCTGACTCCCAGGAAGGAGCCAGGACCTGTTTTGAGGAGAGTAAGAAGATTTTCTTTACCAAAAGGGGGAAGAGAGAAATGATACAAAATAAGAGTCTCAGTAGCTGTGAGATTTCAGAGTTGAGAGATTATCCTGAAGGTTATTTTTATGCATTATATAGATATCCCTTTTCAGTTTCTGGTGTATTGGAGTGGTCGGAGGGAAGTACGTGAAACTGTTGAAATGTGTTCCAGTAGTCCTGTTTCTTGAAGAGGGCTGTATATAGCTTTTACAATGTGACTGTGAAAACCTTGTGTCTGATGCTCCTTTTATCCAGGGTATGGACAGATGGTAAATAATAATAATAATAATAAGGATAGAAAATAAATAATAGGGAAGATAAAGGATAAAAAATGGGTAGATTGAAATACTGGTGGTCAATGAGAGGGAGGGGTAAGGGATATGGGATGTATGAGTTCTTTCTTTTTATTTTTATTTCTTTTTCTGGAGTGATGCTAATGTTTTAAAAATGATCATGATGAAGAATACACAACTATGTGATGATATTCTGAGTGACTGTATAATATGGTTGGATTTATGTATGCAGAGATTCCTCAATAAATATATTTTTAAAAAAAACAGGGCCAAGCACACATTAAGTGATCATTATTTTATTATAATTAACATTTTCATTTGCATCCATTAAAAGAATACAAATTATTAAAAAATATATGGTTGGATTGTATGTGTGTGAAGATTCAACAATAAAAATATTTTTTAAATAAAATAAAATTTAAAAAGATAGAACCATTTATAACCAAGTTCCCAAGTTTCATGGCTATAAATCACTAAACATTAATCCAACTACTTTATGTTATGTTAGTTTGCCAGTTTGAATCTGTTGTGCACCCTAGAAAAGCCATGTTCTTTAGTCCTCATCCAATAATGCTGGGTGGAATCTTTCTGATTGTTTCTGTGGAGATGTGATCCACCCAATTGTGGGTGGTAACTTTTGATTAGATGGTTTCCATGGAGATGTGTCTCCACCCATTCAAGGTGGAGTTACTCACTGGAGCCCTTTAAGAGGGAACCATTTTGGAAAAAGCTTTAGAGCCATGAGAGCCCACATAGCCAAAGACCCTTGAAGATGAAGAGGAAAACACCCCCAGGGGAGCTTCATGAAACAAGAAGCCAGGAGAAAAAGCTAGCAAACTTCTCCATGTGCCCTTCCAGGTGAGAGAGAAAACCTGAACTTCACTGGCCCCTCTTGAGTGAAAACAATTTCTTGTTGGTGCCTTCATTTGGACATTTTCATAGCCTTGCCTTAATTTGGAAATATATTTTCACTGCATTAGAACTGTAAACTTGAAACTTAATAAATTCCCCTTTTTAAAAGCTATTCTGTTTCTGGTATTTCACCTTCTTGCACCTTGCAAGCTAGAACAGATTATCTTCAATTTCCACTGCATCAAGTTTCCCTTGTGGAAACTCCTCATTGACAAACTGATCCCCGAGTTCTGTTTATTGACTTGTTTTTCCTGGAGGCACTTCTGCTGTCCCTTAGCTTTTTTACAAAATGCGTTTCTCTGTGTCCCGTTTTTTTAGGTCTCTATCTATATTCTGCTAATACTTGTAAATGGGGTTATTAAATATTTGAGGGGAGATTTTGTTCATGAAAGGATTACTATGCCTACTTGTGGTTTAAATAGCACATGTGCTTGTTCGAATCTGTTATGTACCCCAGAAAAGCAATTTACTTCCATTCCATTCTTGTGCATGCAGATCTATTGTGGATGGGACCTTTTTATTAGGTTCTTTCCATGGAGGTGTGACCCACCCAATTCAAGATGGGTCTTAATTGTCTTTAGTAGAATCCTTTATGAGGGGTAAAAGGCAGAGACATTTTGGAGAGAGCTCAGAGACAGAAAGGCCCTGGGAAGAACAAGCAAGGATACACAGAAACCCAGAGACATTTTGGAGAGAAGGGCCAGGTGACGTTGCCATGTGCCTTCCCATGGGACAGAGGAACCCCAGATGCCATCAGCCTTTCTTCGTCAGAGTCAAGGTATCTTTCTCTGAATGCCTTAATGTGGACATTTTCATGGCCTTAAAACTGTAAATTTGTAACCTAATAAATCCCTTTGTAAAAGCCAATCCATTTCGGTTATATTGTGCTCTGGCAACTTTAGCAAAATGAAACAGCATTACTTTATAAAAGTTTAAATTTTAAACTTTTTATTATATAGCTTTTATCCTTCCACTTAGGAATCTTATAAAATTTATATATCAAGCTAATAATTTCTGTGTAAAAATAAGAATTAAACTATCACTGATTCTCTAACTCATATTTAATTAATTTGTTGATGTAACTCAATCTTCCTTAATCAACACTAATTATATACTTAATAATTTTCTTAGGGCATTTCAAACTACAATTACACAGATAAAAATATGATACTTTCAAATATTTTAAAAGACAGATCTACAAATCTAACAAGGAAATTTTCTGAGGCTCTTAGGAAACTTCTGCACCTTTTTAAATCAAACATGAGTGATTAATAAATCAGATTCTTTTGATTTAGTGATTTCAAACGTTAGGGTCTCAGATCTGTTTAACTCTTAAAAAGTATTGAGGGGCCTAAAGAGCATTTATTCATGTATATTATATCAATTGACTACCATATTAAAATTAAAATTGATAAATTTTTAAATATTTACTTATAGTTGTCAACATTAAAAATATGAAAAATAGGTATATTTTCACAAACAATAAAATATGAGTAAGAAGAGTAGCACTGTTATATACGTTTGCAAATATCTTTGGCTTAAAAGAAGACAGCTATATTCTCAAATCAGGTTCTGCATTCAATATATTGTAATGTGTTGTTTTGGCTAAAGCATATGAAGACATCTTGCTTCAAACAGATAATTAGTTGGAAAACAGAGGAGTATTTTAAATAGCCTTTTCAACTACTTGTGGATATCCCTCTTTAATACCACACAAAAATTCAACAAGTGGTAGTTTCTTAAATTTTAGCTGTAATGTGGAGTCTGAAATCATTTTAATGAATTTTTGTACTCTGAAATATTAAATTCCAATGGTCTATCTTGCAATTTAAATAGATTGTTCACTCATGTATGATTTTATAACATCATACATTGACAATGTGGAAAATATTGGTTCCCCAAGATACGTAAACCTTCAAATGTTAACATTTTATTTCACAATATCAAAAGATCATGGTTGGGGCGGCTGCCGTGGCTCAGCAGGCAGAGCTCTGACCTGCCATGCTGGAGGTCTGGAGTTCGATCCCTGGTGCCTCCTGCCCATATGCAAATTAAAAAAAAAAAAAAAAGATCATGGTTGTTAATACCACCACCAATTTCATAAGGAAAAGTCTTTAAGGGTTGGGAAGCAGTCAAGCTCACAGTGACACGCACAAGTTTTTCAAGCCTCTAATTTTCTCTTGTAAGTTTAAATTTTACAATTGCAAACACACTGTCAGCTGTTTTTCTTAAAGCTACAGGCTCATGCACTAAAAAACATATAAAATGGGGTGTATGGCATCTTAGTATCATTATGTAAGTAGTTTTGACCTCAGAAACCTCCTGAGAGGGTTTTGGGGAGACTCTGGAGTCCAACAATCATACTTTGAAGACCATAGTCTAACTTATTTTAAACATTTTAAAAGCAGAGAAAGCATAAGCAAAGCACAGAACGGTTAGGAAACTTCTTGGCATACCTGGGTGGATCCAAATTACACAAAAGTATACATTTCATTTCTTTATCATCTTTATTCTTACATGAAAACTTTCTCAAGGTCACAATTTAATTCCTGAAGAAAAGAAAAGTACCTGTCATGGGCAACTGGGATTATCATACCTGGTCCCAGGAGCTGAATACTGGGAGTAGTGTCACAGAGAGTCTTCATAGTCCCTTCAGAAGCAGTTATCACCACAGACAGAAGGGCACAGTCAGGGAGAATATCCTGGAAATGAGAGGAAATAGCTATGATAGAAGAATGACAGTCAACTAGAGCTAGAGACTTTGGTAAAGATATGAAGCCAACTCATAGCAATCCAAAAAGGGCAAAGCCATTGGAAATATCCCAGCCTTACTCCCTTGTCTTCATTTCATCTATGCCAGGGTTTTCCATAGGCCAGAAGCTAGGTAGTGAAGGAGACCATTGAAGATAAGAGTTAGTTTCCTGGTGCACAGAAAAGAGCAAAGAAGGATAGAAAGTGGGCTTAGAGGGACAAATGGAAAATATCCAGTACACACTTATCCTTCAATTTAAAAGCAATCTTTCTGTTCTGTACCCCTCTATTCCCTAGGCCCCAAGAATAACTGTGAGGGCCCACTCTGGTTTGCATAATGAGTTGGTTTGAACAAGCCATGTGAGCATCCCTTCTTCCAACAAGAAGGGCTATTTCCAAGCCCATCTTCCCATAGGTCTGGTGCCTTCATTCCCTGAGCAGTTTGCTTTCCTCAGACAGCTCCTATAACCAGTTGGCACCAAATCCAAATTGCATGGATCCCAAATAGATGCTGTGTTCACTGACGAGGTTGCTTTCATACTTGGCCCATCAGAAGAGAGACCCATTGTGGTATATCTCTCTCTTGAATAATAGGAGGGTGGTGGATACCTTCTCTTCTTGATGACTTCCCTTCTCTTCTTGATGACTGCCTTGTTTTTCCTTTCTCCCATAAAGCCTAAATGATATAGTGTACCATGTATGACAGATATTGAAAGAAAATTTAAAAATTAATTCCTATAATTCTCAACTACATGTTTGAAAATTGTACAACACATTTGTGTGTCATAATTAACTTGAAAATAAATCCATTTCAATTTAGTAAAACTCTTTTTAGCATCTATTTATGTTTTGTCATTTGGTAAGAACAAGAGAAACAAAAAAATAGGGCTTGGGATTTAGTAAAAATAAAATTGGGGTCATTCAGATAAAGTAATAAAAAAATCCTGCTTCTTGACTAGATGAAATAAACCTTGACCTAATTTTCCATGCTGCTATGGCAAATACCACGCAACAGGCTAACTTAAACAAAGGAAGTTTGCTGTTTACAGTTCCAGAGGCTGGAAGCCTTGCTTCATCCCCGGGGTGGTAGCATTCTGTCTAACTGGAAATCCTTGAGTTCCTTAGCTTTTCTGTCACATAGTGATATCCTCTCCTTTCTTCTGGGTTCTGCTGACTTCTAGCTTCCAGCTCCTCTCTGTGGATTTCTCTTTACAAGATCTCCAGTTATAGGATAAAGATCCATCCTGATTCATTTGGCTGCACCTTAACTAAAAATAACATTTTCAAAAGGTCCTGTGTACAATGGGTTCACTACCCACATGAATGGATTAAGATTAAGAGTGTGTTTTTTTCTGGGGTACATAATCCAATCTGCCACAAAGCTACTCCTTACTCAAAATCTAATGTAAGTCTATCTAGCATATCTCCCTTTTCCTAGGAACAGGCCTGCTCCATCTACTGTATAGCTGTAGAGACAGAGCCATATTTTCACTTGACTTCACCTGTCTGACCACAGTTGATTCAAGCAGGGATGGATTTGTGAGCTAAATTAGTCCAATGAGTCTCTTCTGTAGGAATTTTGACTCTCTGACTCTCAGAACCTGAAGTATTACCTCGCTGGAATTAAAAAAAAAAAAATTGTGACTTGACATTGGAGAGAAATCAAGGGCTATTTTTCTAGTGGCTGAGACCAGGAGATTGGTTTCAATCTCAAGAAGTTAGTAGCCATGTTTCCCATCATGTGCAGGAAGAGTATACAATAAGAAAGAATGACGCCAACGCATTAAGTAAACCAGAGTCAAGAACTGGGAAGGGGTCCTGGTGGAATCTGTATCTCTGATACTAACTGGTACTCTGATACTAACTGCCTTATATCTCCTCTGTCAAAGTTTTGGATGATTATACTTCCTCAGACTCCATGAACTAATGAGTTTCCTTTAGCTTCTACAGCTCTCATCCAATCAATAGAAAACCATAGTATCTTTAATCTACTAGATTTCCTAAGTAACATAAAGCCATGTAACAGATGCCTCAGTTAACAGAGGCATGTCCCTGGGTGTCTTGTCACAATTACGACCTCCCCAGGGTGGCTGCGGAAAACAAATGGTTAAAGCCACGACAAGATGCAAAGTTTGTTTTTCCTCTAATGGAGCCAACCAGTCAAGTTATCCTCCCTCTACCAGTTTCTTCTCACAAACTCCAGCTATTTCTTTTCTTCTCATCTTAACATCCCTACAGATAGCACTATGCTTTCTGCCCTGGACCTTTCCTCTATTGCTGCAAATGGTATCCACATCTCAATTCTAGTAAGCATAACCATTTACCTGGAATTAAGGGAACAAACTGCCCAATATGGAAAAAATATATAATGGCCCAAAATCTGGTAGAAATATCAAATGTGCATGAAGTCACCTATACAAATTATGAAATGTAAGTCACAGTTCTATGTCAGTGTAAAAATCATAAATTTTCTCATGATAGCAAACAAAAAAAAA